>JAVFBW010196983.1:0-19537 GCA_034783835.1 Mopalia ciliata
AACTGCCGTCCATAATACCATGTAATAGTAGATGCCTGTCGAGTGAAGCATGTGCTTCAAATGTGATTTTGTATTAAATTATTGATGAATTCGGAACCGATCAGACCATTGTCATGAATGAATTTAAGGGTGGTTAATTGAATTGTAATGTAGCACATACGTGTCATAAAATGTCCACCATACAATCATAAAAAGCCCAAAGTAATTCAGATAAGGTATGGACGTTGTCTACGAACTGAAGGAAGGAATTTTACATACCGTTGTGTACTTTATGTGTAAAAGGTTAGCAGATCTTTTTTTTTTTTTAACTCTCACTCAATCCGTTTATCGCAAATGGCATGCTTCCAGAGAGCTATGTTCCGAGCACTTTGACACATTATTACTCAACGGGAACATCCTGCGCTCTTTGTATTATCTTTTCGTGAGTGCCCTGGCAGTGTTTGATTATACACTAAGTGAAGCCTAAATATGCTGTCTAATTCCACAAAAAGTTCTTCAGCTATCTGCTTCTCTCTCACGGCTTGATATGACAAAAATCTCAGCTCGACAATAGTTCGATCTTTATTCAATTGTATGTATCCGACACTTGTCTTGTTACTATTCATTAAATTCGTAAGATTCTTCATTTACTTGTTTAGGCCAATGTCTTTCTTATTTTGCCAAGAAACCCTTACATTATGAACAAGTAGACGATCAAAAGGCAGCAGTATAACTTCTTACCACTGTTAGTCTTTCCTTGTTCTTGTCTTCGGCTTTCAGACGTCCATTCAAAGAGTTTATATCCCAGCATTGATAACAAAATATAAATACACGAGATATTTGAACGTGGGCGAGTTGTTTTTTTTTTCGAGATTTCGCTTCCGCTGCTGTCGCGACAGCTTTAGCGTTACAGTCAATGGAACAGTTAACAGCCACGTGAAACAAAAGCTAGAGGTCCCTGATGTCGATGTCCGTAAGTAGACGAGGAATTCATGTTCATCAATGTGCTGTGACGACTGAAAGGCAGCAAGCAGCTAGGCCTAAAACTTCTCAGTTCCTATCTAAACATTGACTCTAAACATTAACTTCAAAACATTAACACACGATATATTTTAACATGGTCGAGATTTATCGAAATTTATCTTCCGCTGCTGTCATAGCACATTGGCTTTATAAAATGGATCTTAGAGAAACAATTAATTGGGACGAAAAAAGAAGCTAGATGACATCGATGTCGATGTCCGTAAGTAGATGGGAATTTCCTGTTCAATAATCTGCTCAGACCGGACAATATTGATCTTCCCTAAATGCGATCAAATTAGTTTTCAAGCACACCTCTGTAGACCTTCGACGAGCTGGATTGCTACAATTGTAATCCCTTCACAATCTTTAGTTCTATTTAAATTTTTTTCATCAATGGTGTTCCAGTTTCTTTAATTTCTAACAAGATAGGTATTAAAGTGAACGAAAATTTTCTAACATGAGAAACCTTCAACTGATACCACATTCCTTATCAGTATATTTATTATTCTTCATATTTGTATTCAACGTTGTTCCAATTTCTTTAATTTCTTACAAGATAGGTATTAAAGGGAACGAACATTTTCTAACAGAAGAAACCATCAACTGATGCCACATTTCTTATCAGTATATTTATTATGCTTCATATTTGTATTAGTATTAATTGCACACTCAATATCACTTTAAGTGTTAGACCAGATAAAATGTACAGATTGCATACATACTTTTTAGTACACGAATGAGTCACAGGGTGTTACCAAGGTGTAGGAGAGGAGCAGGTGGGGCAGCGGGAGGGTTTCTCTGGATCTCCACCGTTATTAGGCAGGGAACAATATGAAGTGGATAAAACGTCGTCATATAAGTGAAATACCCTTGAGTACGACGTTAAACCCCAATGAAATATACTTTTCAATATTTTATTTTGGATTATGTTATGCTCAACCCAAGATATGATTTCTCGATGAAAGGAATATGTTTGTCCTAATAAGTCTTATTTTGGTTTGTAGTGACATACGTTCGACGAACGACAGCAATAAAAAAAAGTTTGCTAGGCATTCAAATTTAGTTTTTATGCAAAATGATTCAGCTCCTGTGTTTTTTACACAGAGCATTTTTAATGACGAGATGTATTTTGTACGATGAATTCTTTAAGCTAAACTGGCACAAGTTTATATACACAAGTCGTAGCTTTCCAAACAACCACTTTTCTTACAACAACAAGGCAGATTTAACATAAAAAATATCGTGACATTGTTCAAGTAGATAAAAGAAGTCTGACAAAAGCTAAAGATGAACAAAAAAACTCGAAATTCCTTTTTGGACTAACTTTTTTTTTCCTTTTTTTTCTTTTATTGAACTTCAACAACACATGTGCAGATAGCAATGTACATTTAATTAAATAAATTAAACATGAACTCATTATACATACATTTTAATAAATCAATATTTTTTTTCGTATTCACCATGTACTAATATTTGAAACAAATAAATTGAATACAAAATTCATTCTTTTTGGGAAGTTGAGAAAGCTTTGTTTCTGTGACGGCCATTTCTCTTTTTTGATATCCTGATAAACCCCAAATAAGTTTGGACGTTGTTTATTCTTTGGTGCATGACATTACCTAAAAGCGTTGTTTGTTCTGGGGTCACTAGTCTGATGACGGTGCCAAACATGCGTGTCGTTCCATATTCCTTCAACCAGTATTCACTGGCGTAATAGGGATTCTGCTATGGCTTTCAGCCAGACACTCTACATATTGTACCGAGAGAAAAGCCAAAACTGTGCACGCCTCACCAACTTGGTTACGTCAGGAACGTTTGGGAATAGGACTGGAGGCATAGTTGATGACAGTTCCAAATGTCGGGCGAAAGCTTGGGGGAAGCTTTCTGTTGTCCTGGTTGTCCTTTCAGAGATTAATGGCAACATGAAGTTGATCTGTCTGTGATGTTTTTGTATTATGTCCTATTATTGTATTCGTTGTACCACCAAGTGGACAAGGAGTGAATTAAGATGAATTTGAATTTGTTTGCTAGTGGTATCCGGGGTGGGTCGCTTCAATCATTTAGCTGGCACGGCGTCATGTGAGTGAAATAGCCTTTGGTACGGCGTTAAACCACAATAAAAACGCCAAATGTCGGTGTACACCAGGCGGATGCATACCACTAATGTTTTGTCATTCTGTTGCAGTACTACTGTGATATTATTATATATAAATTTAACTTCTCTCAGGTCAGCTGCATCTCTGGCGTATACCACTAATTGTATAATATTTTAATTATCCCTAGAACGTGTCATCTGTATTTGTATCAATAATAACGAGTGATCATTTGGATTGCGGGGGATTGGACGAAGCTGTAACCTGACATTGCGCTATTAGTGGTAAAGGGCACCACGAAACGGATCTGCTCGAGATGTCTTTCTACTGAACCATGTTTGTTTAGTTCAATGGTTTGGATGGCGGATTCATACTGTGTGTGGTGATTGTACTGGCTTACTTTAGTTTTAGTGCCTGTTGCTTCAAGGACGGATTCCTTACCACAACCTTTATTGTAATATGATTGTATACCAAAAGGACCAGTTTACATTACTACAACATTACTCTTCAACAATTAGAGAAAAGGTAGTGTGAATTTTCGCAATCAATGGAACGAATAACGTTTTTATTGTTTTAAATTATATCGCAGCGGTGTTTCTTGGTTGAATTATCTTATATTTTAACTCTGTAATTTAGTATTTTTACAACATACGAAAGAGATGCGATATTAGCGGAAATTGCTCTTTATCGAATATTTTCCCAATTTGCCTGATTTGTTCCTGTAGCATTATTTTCAAGAAGAACATATTATATATACATGGACACTCAAATTACACTCACATGTACTATGCTGGCCTAATTATGTTTTCATAAGATTTGATATGGCGTACCAGAAGAGTTGTATAAGGGGCGTAGTTTGCCAAGAAGACGTACTTCTCGTCCAAAGATCAAAAGTATCGCGAATTAACGATTGACACTTCGCCAACCTAACCATTCATTCACTAACAGGCGCGCATCGATTTACTTATGGGGATTCTCAGACAAGCTGGTCAATACAACATTTCCAAGCAAGTATTTGGGTAAAAGTACATTACAAACAAACCAATTGATAAGTCGCATGTGGGCATGTTCAGATCAATGAGTTACACTACTAGGAATGGAAGCTTTTGATTATTTTATTTTACACGGTATGCAATAGCAGTTCTGGGTGGTGTAAATAGAACCGAATATAATCACTAACCCAGAGTTATTACGTTATGATCTAAATAGATGATTATCTAGATAAAACAGTTTAACAAATGGTTTTGATGTAAATGACCCCCCCCCCCTAATCCTAACTAGTACAAATAGTGTATCCCCCCTCCCACCCCCCAAAAGAAAGTAAGAACCAATTTGCTTCATTTGCTTGTACAGCTTACATATAATCATATATTCGACATGGAATATTTTGAGACAACATGTGATTTTTATTTATGTGTTGATTTATTTATTTGGCCATTTCATCAGTCTGTGGCTTACTGACTTCAACACAACTATATGTATAGTCTGATTGCATATCTGCTAAACAACACCGAGAATCAATGTTACAGGCCACAGTAAAATCTTTGTTAGGGTTTTAGAAATTTCTACAGACCAGTACACCAAAAACAATGGAATGCTCAATCGCTGTAGTCACCAACAATGATAGCTCAGGGATATCAATGCTTGAAACTACATAGGTTTTTTATTGGCAGTTTCACATTTCTCTGCTGCAATGATCTTCACACAACTGTAAGTTTCATTGTTTATCCCGGAAACAATTAGGAGAATCAAGTTCTGTAGCTAAATAAAATCCTTATTAAGACTTAAAAATGTATCATATCTAAATATGTAACCAAACGAATCATTTCCATGATATCAGATGTGAAGTGGCAAGTCCGTTTAGGCTCCACTAAGATCGGGGGTTATTTTTATCACTGCTCTTGTCACTTGAACGCTATTTTCATCACACAAACAGGAAAATTACAACGAAAAACATCCCAACGGCTCTTCATTAAATCAATGCTATTACAACCTGTTTGTGAAGACTGATATGACGCATACGATTGTCGATTCGATTAAACTTGTTTATGAGCTTTAAAGAAAAAACTCCGATAACAAAATACATCAATCCTATATTTAGACATCATAGGTCCGAAGTAAGGCTTCTGGTAATCTGCGAAGAAACAACATTATAAAAGAAAACAGGAACTATTCTCCATCATTCAAAACTTCAAAGCACCATATCAGAGTATCGTGATATCTGTTCCTCAAGTTGGAGAGATAAAAAAAAGGCACACGTGGCATAGGATCATTTTTGTAATTGTTACGCTTCAATTTTCCACGAATCCGTTAGATGGTGAGGTATGTCTTGTTACATCTGTGTTGAGTACACTCACCCCAGGTCGCATATGGAATAAAATTGACGATATATATACCATTTATATTAGCTGTCTTGTCTGAGTATGGACTATGAAGTTGTTATATAATTGGAACCAAAATTAGCTTGGTTAGCAGATGTATTTGAAAAATAAACCAAAATCTTAATAAGTGAACTGCTGCAGAAACAAATCTTGGGCACACAGAAGGATGGACAAATGGTGCGCTTTGTAACGGGATATAAATATGTTATCACGAACAAGAACGTTTTTAAAATAGCTGATTAACCATCGTGCATAATTTCCAAATGCTTTTCTTTTAAACCCATAGAAATAATAAATGAAGGAAAAGCAGAAATCCGTCCAGTGGGATGCTCCTAAAAGAGAAACAGAGAAATCATCTGAACTCAGCACAAGAGTTGATGTGAAATAAAACGCCCCGAATCAATATTATGTCCCGATTAAGTGAAAGCATTTGTGGTATTTATGCCATGCGCATACATACACGGAAGTTAGAAAATTGCTTTGGCCTCACCCGAGATACGCAACTACTGTGGTCAAATTACGATAAATATTGTTTGATCGACAACATATCAAGTATGTATAAAACCTATATAAGTAACACTAAAGACTCGTTACGGATCGATTTAGCCCATACTGTTTCGATGCCACTTAGTTCAACAGCTGGTATTCCGCTTATCATTGCTGCTTTTGTAGTGCAAATAAAGTTATGAAAGCGTTGAATAAATTGCACCAAAAAGTACTATAATGCTAAGTAATTGCCAATAGGCCTGATGGCAAAGTCAAAAAACCCATATCCTAGTCTGGAATGAGCAAAGTACATTTTTGGGGTGGAGGTATTTACAAGATATTAATCATTGTATGCATTTTTACCCAATGTTGAAACCATGCGTAGTGCGTTTATGTAGTGATTATTTTGGAATTCTAGTTCTAGAATTTGGCAACTTTCACTCTTATGTTGGCAACTTTCACTCTTATTGCGCAGAAAAATTTTTGTAAATACTGTAGAAAAAAAAGGACTAGAAAACACCCCAGAAATACAAACTATCCGCCATTCTTTTCGATTCAGTCGACCGTTCGGGTTTACCGGTACCACAGTACATGATTAAATCGATATCTAAGGCATGGTGACTTTACACAAAACAACATCATAGATCTTTCTTTCTTTGACCAATATACTTTTTTTGGTTTGTTGTATTTGACGGGCTTCCAATATATGCAAGTGAATCGTTTCAGGTTAAGAGCCCCTCGTAGTCCACAGCTCTATGAATATGTTTATAGGTAACATGACGTACTTCGCTTAAGGCAATTTATAGCGGATATCCGATAGTGCACACACAATCAATGTCCCTCTCTGTGACGACAGTAAATGGCAAACGTATACAAGGATCTATGATTTCGCAAGCTAGACATCCACTTGACCGCCAGCAACGGTATAACATGACAAAATAAATTCACGTGTGATCTTCGAAATCAATAAAACATTGAACTGCTGTATAATGACGTCACGTACAAGCCAATTTGAAATTGATCAAGTGTATATATTACCGATATTAAAACTTTTACTCGAATGTGTATATATGGTTTATTCGTTTTGTTGCAATTATGTACGAAGGAAACGACGAGTTATCTATACAGAATGAGTGATAATATTGTTGGTAATTTTGTTTGTTTGGGGTTTAACTTAAATTTTTCATTCACAAGACGGTGTGATAGTCAAAGAAAACGAACCTTCATACCCTTGGCAGCCAAATACCGGACATTCATAGGACGTATTACGGAAATGATTCACAGATTTCCCATTCCCTTTTAGCTCTTAGAACACCAGGGCAACAAAAAAATCTCCCTCTAATGATAAATTACACCACTTTAAATCGTTGCGTTATAAGTTTGTTAAACAGCCAGTGTAAAAACTTTATACGAAGCAATTGTCTTTCAAATACTTTAGTGCATACATCAATTGAAAAAGCAATTTATCTTTATAGACAATTAGAGGCCGGAGATCGAATCGCGGTGGTGGCAAACAAAAAATTATTTCGTCACACATTCAAATATATTAAGTTAATGCTATAGGTAAGGGCAGTTTGTTTGAAGAGTAGCAATGCTGTCTGAGGGAAGATCAACTTTCCAACAGTATCTAAATACCTGACATTGTATGTTTTTGTTAATTATTGTTGGAACAAACCACCGTCATACAAGGGAAAAGCCCTTATGAACGAGGCAAAACACCAATCAGTCGAACGTATGTTATAGCACAATGTAGAGTAATTTGATCAAACAATCATGCCCAAACATGTGGCACGTAAAGGCGAAAGGATTCAAGATTTACAATTTCTAAGAGTAATATAAGTAAGTCTGGACTTCAAAGGAAGTTGCCTGTGACCATGGTGATCGTGGGGGTGGCGAGTAGTGTACGCTTATGGTGGGGTATAGAGGTATTAAGGAGGTTTATTACGGGTTTTCCGCTAGACACTGTCCGTGCTAAGTCGCCAGGTAAGTTTACGACACGAAAAAATAGGATTTCATCAACTCCGACCCCAGGGTAGTCTAGATCTCTCATCCTAACTTAATTTACGGTCCTGTATTCAAACAATCGACTAAATAATTCCGCCGAGGGAGCGGGTGGGCCATGGCCCTCGGCTTCCTCGGTCGATCATAAGAGGCGAAAAGAGGTTGCTTTCTGTTGCCCTGGTGTTCGCAGAGCTAAAGGGTAACAGGAAGCAGATTCGTTTGTGATGTCCTGTATTTGTGTCCGTCGTCATATAAGTGAAATACCATTGACTACGAGGTTAAACACAAATCAAACAAACAAACAAACAAATAATTCACTAAACTGCTGTTGTTGGATTTTGGCAGGCTGGCTGGCAACCAAATTATTTGAATTTCTAATTTACTTGAACAATCACTTCTTTTAAGATAATTATTCTGAAAAATATGATCAATTTGGTTAAATTGTGATTTCCATAAATAACATCCCAAACGTGTAAAATAAATTTTTAAGCGTGGTCGGCTCTAATCTCGGTGGATTGTTTCCGGGTTGGGAATCGCATAGACGTCATTTTAGTACAATACCATTTGAAATTAAACAATTGTCTATTCCTGTTGAAATAACTGTATTTATGTCGTACATAATTATTAAGCATTGACTCACCAATGATTAACGTGTCTAAAAGCACGATTGGTTACCTGTGAGAGTATTATGCAGGTTTCAAAATATGTACCTTATGGCGGTTCCGTGACGCCATAACTATAGACTATTTTTTGCAAATTTATATTTATTCAAACCAAAACCAAATAATGATGCCTCTTGTACATTTTGTATTGCTGCAGAATAAACTATTGATCCGTATATTTTTTTGATTGGAAATCATATCAAACTGTTGATGGAACTTAATCAATAAATGTATTCCAAGAAGACGTCCAATGGTTGTTAAATTGGACAAAAATCCACATGTGCCACGCTCCACACATGTTGATTTTTGTCCAATTTAACAACCATTGGACGTCTTCTTGGAATATTTCGCCTGGTGATATAATAATAACATGTGAATTATTTATTGTGAATATTACGTTATTATGTCAAGTTCATATCCTGCCAAACTTATGCTTAAGTATGTCAAAACGTCAAAATGGGAAAAATACTTGCACTTTACAACGATAACTTGATGAATCCATAGTTATATAGAGAGACTGGCTACCAGCACTTAATGTCCATTAACTTGATTGGATACGCAAGTACATGTAACCCTGCTATGTCTATGTTGGTATGCGATTTGATATGATGCCATGAAATGTTATCTAAATATTATTACAAATGAAATATATGCAAAAAATACCCTTAATAATTGTACAGATGTCCTTGGTATATCAATTATTCAAACTACCCCCTCCCCTCGTATTAACGGTTCAAATAAGTATATCCCACAGTATCTAATGTGAATAAATGTTCTATTAAAATTTATGTCAACGAGATTAATTGCTCATTCATTAACTTGTTTATACAACAAAGCGATTTTATTTTTGTTCCCGGTAATAGAGAATTGTATAAAATAATTAATACTGAGTCGTTGAAGGGGTCGATCGATTAGGCAATAAGTTAAGTAGAATGCTCTGAACTGTCTAGAATCGATAAAAAAAATCGCCAACAGTTTTTTTAATTCAACACCCCTTGCGACACGTCTGTCAGTTTCCCGAGCAGTAAAAGGTGGCATAAGAAAAGAAGAAGCCGTACAAATCTGACAGAAAGTCCGAATAGAATTTGCTCTGAAGATTTCGATTCAATTTGTTTAAGCCAGATAGGTTACATCTGGTTCGCCTAAGTCAATTATTTCGGCAATGTGCGCGGGAATAAAAATAATTCCACAAGCGAACGACAACGAACAGTACAAGCTGTTTGCCATCCGACCCAGCACTATGATTTATCAATAGTAATTCTGACATAGAGTATGTCTCCACGACCGCTTCGATAGACATGCTGCTCCGGACGACCGAAGTCTTCAGACGTGTCGTGTTGAATTGAATCACCTGGGCTTTCTCGCTCGTTTCTGCTACTGTCAGTTTGAGCCAACCACCGAAAGCAAAGACTTGGACATTTACATTTCAACCAGTGGCTGTGTCGAAGATTACTAATGTTACTGTTTATGATGAGCTTCAAGTACGGCTGGTCGATGTCCTTTGGGGATAAGGTCCGCCGGTGAAAGAGACTCAGACAGGCGAAGTTTAGCCTATCGATTCTTCGAAGGGACACGTCTATACATTCATCGACAGACAGGGGAAACACAAGACGGAACAGACACGCGGAGAGAGCGAAAAACTTTCCCCGCTGTTACAGCTTTCTGGCTGTTCCTGGTCTTTGAAAATCGAGAGTAAATTCACATGAGACCTTTCCCAGCTATGAATAGGAGAAGACGCCATTTCCAGTTAAAGAAACTATGATCGATTTCTACAATGACAACGTATCGTTTGAAGATTTTTTCAATTTTACGCTGGATTCCAACACAAGTTTTGATAATTTGTCAAAAGAAGCGGACGATGGATACACTTCTGAAAAGTTGAATCTTGTACGCCTTGTTTGTATTGGAATTCTTTTATCGGTTATTGACGTGGTGGCACTGTTTGGGAACATTCTTGTTATTCTGGCAGTTGCTTCATCACGGAGACTAAAAACCGTAACTAATTGTTTTGTTGTGTCACTAGCAACGGCCGATTTATTACTATCATTGTCTGTTATGCCTTTGGCTATTCTTGTGGAACTGTTGGGGATATGGCCTCTTGGCGCTACTGTCTGTGATATGTGGATTTCGCTTGATGTTTTATTGTGTACTGCTTCCATACTCAACCTGTGCTGTATTAGTTTAGATAGATACCTGGCCATTTCCAGACCGCTGCTTTATGCTACTAAAAGAAGTAAACGGTTAGCTTTGGTGATGATTTTCGTTGTGTGGTGTGCTTCTATAATTGTTACCTGCCCTCCAATTCTGGGATGGAAAGAACGTGGCAGATACGAGCATTTCGATCAGTGCGCACTAACTCAAGATCCTGGATATATAATTTACTCAGCCAGTGGTTCATTTTTTATTCCTATGTTTGTAATGGTCTTTGTTTACGCCAGGATTTACAAAATAGTTTTTGACAGAGAGAAAAGGCTGTTACCGTATCGTCGTAGCTTACTTAGAAGTCGAACGAAGAAAACGGAGTCCAGTAACAGCGACGAAAACAATGTCTTGTTGATTATGGAGAATCGACATATTTCTTCCAGGCGAAATTTAGAAATAAATTCATATGTATCACGGAACGGCAGAACTTGTCGCCGGAGTCGATCATTCGAAAACTTACCTGGATGTACTATTGCTAATCATGCCACGACCTCATTTAATGCGGATGGTGCCTCTTGTGTTCGCGAAAATGGTTCGCAGTTTGACAGTCCGTATAAAAGCTATTCAAGCGCCTCTAGGCCATTAAGACGGAATATTGGCGCCGATAAATTCAAGGATGTGCGCAAAGCTGAAAAGGCGCTTATACTCAAAGAGGGTAAAACGGCCAAATCATTAGCAATGGTCGTTGGAGGTTTCATTCTTTGCTGGCTTCCTTTCTTCATTGTGTATGTTTTACGTGCTTTTTGCCAGTCTTGCCAAGTTAGTGAACTTTTGTTTGTCATCCTGACCTGGCTGGGCTATTTCAATTCTGTCATTAATCCGTTTATATATGCATTCTCCAATCGTGACTATAGAAATGCTTTTTGGCGGTTAACCTTTGGGGCTTGTTCAAACCAGCCTGTGTCTCTTTAGTACTTTGTTTCTGTTTGCCACTCAAAACTTTGGACATAATTACCTATTTAAGCTAATCAGCCAATGTTGACGTAAGGTAACCTTTTTAATCCGTAAAACTATTAATACGTCAGTCCATTTCAGAACCGAGCGATCGGCAAGTACTGTTTATTGATAGGAACAACAACTCTTAGCTAAAAATAATGATCAAGGTTGTAACATCTGCACGCCCCACAAAACTACTGTTATAGTTTATATTTTTACTGGTCGCTACGAAAGACAACAATAAAACATCAGCCGTTTGAATATACATACAAGCGAGACTTAATTATTCTTTTGTATAATATTTTTTTGCAATTGTTTTTTCTTCGAATACCTGTCATCTGATATTAGGACACCTTCCCCGTCAGACCCGATGTATTAGCAACAGGACAAATTGAAAGCGAAAAATACTTTAGTAGGCCGAACGCAATACTCAGAATATAATTGGGAGTAAGTTAACAAAAATTTTGGTACCGAATTAACTGTAATGTTATATGCACAGGATTACATTGTTCACTTAGGCTGAAGATTTTAAAATATCCATTGTCGCTGAGCAGCTTTTAATTCTGACTAAAAGGTTTGCAGATTAACTTTAGCTGGTGTAGGGACACCGAAACTTGTTAGCGTGATAAGGGTGTATTAATTTGGATATCACTGATCAACACTTCCATAGTGGCATATATCATAAATTGATACGTATATACACTAACTAAATTAGCACTTGACAATGCTCAACGCAAAAAAGACATAAGTTATTTCCTGGTTATGGTGCTACTTGTCATAAAGAACATGCTGCTAACATTACTCCTATCTTCTTCATCATGAGGATCATGATCTCACTTACCTTACACAGTATATTTGGTTTATACTAACCGTATTTGACATAACTATAAAAAAAATGTTAGCTCGGCCGTCGATAGTGATGGACAGTGTGCTTATACAAATAAGTTAATCTTAAGGAGACATTTGCTTCCAGTTGGGCTTGTTAAGGTACACACAGGTGATTTAATGGCAAAATAAGGTATCACTAACAGGGTAGCCAACAGATTATTAGCATTCGTCACACAATTTACCCATTATGTGTATTTCCCAATTCAAATGAAATTCAAAGAACAATTAAAGCATAACAGAAACCATTACAAAGATCTCCTGCAATAGCATGTATAATGAGTAAGGTCATAAATTAAACTTAATTCATTCGTTGTGAATTCTAATCAGGGACGAAATCAATAAAACCATGAATTAACAAGGCTAGATTCACTCGATTTATAAAGAAAATAACAACAAAAACAAAATACAAAATGTCATACACCTTAAGGAATGATGGCTCTTTATAAATGATGGAACCATCTGTATGAAAGCATAGCGACAACGCGGTTCTTTGGAAATAAGGAACCATCTATAATCAACCATTACCAAATAAAACCCATTTTTAAAAATATGATAAGCAAGGGAGAAATACTTGGAACAGTTACTGTGAGGGTTCCACAAAGGACTACACCCGAGCCATGACCGAACAACCATAAAGGGTTCCATTAGAGTTGGAACTCGGCATTGAGTGTGGCACACCGTCTGCGGTATTAAGCCAAGTAGATTTATGTCCGTTGTGTGTGTCATGTTGTCGTATCCAAAAAACACAAAGACGGAAAAAAGCATCGTCGTCTTGGAAACGAACTATATCAAAGTGCAGTGATAAATTGTAATTCGGTTTTCTGTAAAATAATATGTGACGCACAAATGACGGTGAAGATTTGTCCATAAATTGCCAAATGTGTATTAATTGATAAATTATTTGATTTATTGTCCTAAAGGTACTTCAAACATATCACGGTAACGTCTTCTTACAATCAAAACTCAGACTGATACAAATATAGGGCCTTGTTTGTATAGTACAGACTGTGAGTTGAAAGATGTTTAACTAGTTCGTGATATTATCACGGCAATCATGTAAAACAGATCTTTTGAAAGATCTAACCCGCAATTCAGTGTCATCGTGCCTTAAATCACCAGGTTATGATCTGGTACGAACCTTTGACATAAAGTGTACACCGAATGAAAAATAAACCATATTTATTTTAAGAGGTGTGAAATTTTGCCAAATTCTTATTGATCACGACTAAAGTATAGATATTCAAGCTGAAAAGTATAGTCTAGCCGCTCAATAAATTTATTTACTTGTGATATATTACTTAACAAAACATAATTTTATATAAACACTTCATTTTGAAAAAGCTCTTACTGTTTGACACGTGGTGCTTTGATACGGCTTACCGTTTTCATGTGTTCCTTGCACTTACGTAGACTGTGAATTCGACTTTATAAAGTGTGTTCCGCACCATATACTCCTCTTGTGGGGTATTATTACAACATGATTTTGTTACCAGGGACGTAGAGAGAGATATCCTATGTTTGGCTTTTATAATATTTTTTTATTTTTTTTTTGTTTCATGCGATCTGTATAAACTGTTGCTTCCCTTAATGTCAAAACGACGCCTTAATTCTTATGATATTATGTGGGACTTTGTTTCTATATCTTTTTTGTTTTTGTTATTAAATAAGTTAGGATGTACTGCGTTCAGCCAGTAACATAGCCCCGGGCTGACGTCATGGAGCTTTGTTTCCAGCATAAATAATTTTATTATTTATCTTTGTGCAACATAAAAGTCCGTATCTCCATTTCACTTAAAGCAATGACAAAAGTCAGTAAATACCTGAAGTTTAATTATGAGAGATGGTAACTGGATAGCGCCATGACCGAAAATAACATTGTTTGTTCATTAATGGTTATGTCGATAAAAGGTATTTGGTATCTATTTAACTGCACAGGTGGTCCAAAATCACCCTGGTGGTGTCGAGACCGAGTCAGGCTACACCCATCTGTTGTAACGCTCTTGTTTTGGGTCCGGTTTTTGTGTCTTGCCAGTGGCGTGGGAGTGGTTTCCTTCACCCACCAAACTGGCTCGCGGTCATAATTTATGAGCGAAATAATATTAAAGTTGTCGTCACACCAATCACTTAGATTACTTATAGCTATAAATATACATGCATGGACGACTCCAGATGTCGTGGCCAGCGGCCGTGGCTCAGTGGTAGCAAGTGCTGAACATGCTTCGATTTACCGTTCACGGGTTCGAGTCCGCCTTTCGACCATCAGGTATATGAGCAGGTCACATGTTGTGGCTCCGGCAATCGCGTGGTTGGTTTTAACGAGGTTTCCGCCCGGTTTTCCACCGTATTAAAGCTGTGTACAGTGTGAAGTGGACAATCCGTCGTCATATAAGTAAAATACTCTTGAGTGCGACGTTAAACACCAATCAAGCAAACGAACAAACCAGATGTCGTGTGATAGTTTTGGTCGAGGTTTCTACTCAGTTTGAAATTATTACAGCTGAAAATACATGTAGATCTACTCGCGATGCTAATCGTCATCAATCAAACAATCAATTAATCAGTCAATCAATCGTTCGTTTATAAATCAATGCTTCAATCAATTAATGAGATAATTATTTACAAACTAATCTATCAATTAATCAATAAATGAAAACATATCAATCATGCTATCTATCAATCAATCCATTCTTAATAACTAATAACTGATATTTCAGTTTGGTTTGAACCTTATTTGAAAATGCAAAGTAACTCTATTTTGTTCATATGGCGACAATATATGTTTGACATGCATTTTAGACTCTAAGTTCAACCCTAAGCCAGTGTTATATATTAAAATGAAAAGCAAAAACACTGGTGTTTGCATAATCAAAATCTGTCTTATAATAATACATACGGCAAATAAATCATTTCGCTAAGGTGACATCTGTATAAACTGTATAGATTATCAAATTTCGTGTTATTTATGCCGTCAAACTTCCATTCTGTAAAAAGGTTATTTAATGAGGTAAGTCGATCTTAAACAGCTGAGGTACACATTTGATATCGTCTAAGACTATGTTTGAGAAGTATTACATACCTGCATTGTTTATTATGGTGGTAATGGCTCGATCTATAAAATAAAGTTAATGTGACGTAATGATTTTGCATTGACTAAGTCTACATCGTCAATATTGTGAGATAATCCTGTCAATCTGTGGTGTATAACTCGACGTACTTTAAGTTTTTAAGACATGCAAGATTAATAATCCACTCTGATCATGACACTAAATTGTAAACCAGTTTTATGTTGTTAAAATAAGATCTAAATGTCCTTTTATGACAAGTCCAATGGTATTCTCGCGAGAGTTTCCATAGTGAACGAGACTAAGACAACTCTTGTCCGCCATGCCCGGCCGTCGCGCATTAATTTCCTCCAATATTTTAGGCGACGTTAGCCACGGATCAGTAAATAAAATAAATCCAAACCAAGATGGTCTGGATGTATGTAAGAGTCAATGTCTCGACTTATGCAACCAAATCTATTCTATTTAACAATGATAAAATTCTAAACGTATTGTATTAAATGTCTGGCTAAAAAGTCCACAGCAGATATAAGCTTTAAATTTAGTGTGTTTTTGACATGCCGACAAAAGCGGTCGTATGCTATATTGTTTCTGACAAGTTTTTGACATAGCTATAATATAAGTTGTAATATGTCTATCTACATTTAGGGACTGCTGAAAATTTGTTTCTATATTTTAATACGTTGCATATGCAGTTAAAGTCTTTAGATGTCCTTTAGATTCGCGATTATATAAATATAAAGAGGTGTTCGTGCACAGTATGCACTCATTGTTCTTAATTAGCATTTTAATCGATTTGGTGTATTTTCTGGCAATAACGATAACCTAAATACGTTTTTAACAGATGTTTTATTCTCTTCTTACATATTTTAATCAAACATGTTTTTTGAGAAAAGTTTGATATATGTCTCGTATTATCGGATGTTTACAGAATCTGAAAATAAAATCGTTATTAAAATGGATTGCATTTGCTGATGACGTTAAGAACCAAGCCAATATACAAACAAGGTTATGTATATATTACATGCAGTAAAAAAAGTTATGAGTGTAGGTGGCATATTTTGCAAGGCTCAATGGAAAGGGCAAATCCATAAAGATAAAGAGAGAAGAGTTCCATTATCGGTGGAGGCAAGTATCATCTTCTTTCAAAGTAATAAATATATGGATATGAGATACAGCTGATAAAACATGAAATTTTTGGCATACGAACCAAACCTTTTTTGTATGTCATTAAACCAATTTGAAAGAATTCACGTATTCAGATAATCGCTAAGATCTATTTTCTGTGTTCTCGCAAGCTTTTAGGATTTTGATATTTTTAGTTAGTATAGATTGTGTGTGTTGAGATGTCTTAGTATAAAGGGATAGCTTAAGGTATAACATTGGTTGAATGCTAAGTTATAACAGATAGTGAGCTACAAAGTTGATAAACCACAAAGTGTGTAACATTTCAATATGGTTGAGTCTTGTACTGTTGGCAAAATCAGTGCAAAAGCTGGCGGTTAGAAAGAGCTTCCCCTTGTCTAAGCGCTATCATAGTCGAGGGGCTACAGGAAGCCAGCCTGGTCTGCGATGCCCGATTAGTGAGTTTTGTAGGTCGTTTATCTACCGACAACTAGTTAATTACATCCTAAAAATCCGATGTTTTACCAAGAATGCTTGTTGGCCCTTATAAATCTCGCTGTCTTCCACCCGAAGTGGATACTTTTTCATGTAAAAGTGTTACTGGTGTCATATAGTATTCGTGTATGAAATATAGAGGTGGAATCCATGGAAGTTTTGCTTGTAGATGCCAGTCAACGATTCAAACAGCAGTTAATCATTCAGTTAACAATTCGCAGCCCGTGATTAAGTTAACAATTTTCCATTGCCGACTTTTTTCCACCGAAAGTATGCTTTTTTATGCAGCATTATTGAGCTATAATCCTTGTATCTCTGTTCCAAAACGTATCCATGTGAATTTCATATTTAATACGATTTACGCCATAATACAAATATTGACTGCCTTCATCGAATTGTGCTAGTGAACTGCGGATTGATTTTTATTTTCATCGACGTGCTGACCTTCATTCAAACAAACGAACAAATAGCAATGTTCGTGTTGACATTTATATCAGTTATAATAAACATAAAGATCACATTTTTCACTATCCGAAAAGGCGTCGTCATTGTTTTTCAGTGCAAGCAAAATGCGAAAAGATTTATGTTCAATGACTGCTGAATATTTATGACAGGGATTTTCACGTATAAATAATAAATCAATATCGTCTTGTTGCTCTTTGACATTTCAAATGAACTTTTAATATTACGTAACTTGTGAAAACGGTTTCAATTTGATTATCCACATTTATGCGAAAAAAGGACTAGTACGACAACGCGTGTATAATAATATACACGTCTTTCAAATTTCTGTCAATCGTAACTATACGAACTTAACTGCACGTATTGGTTTTAATAGAACCGTTATAAGAGCCAGCTTGTTCTTGCCAACTGCAATTGGAATTCGAATTCGAAGGTTTGGTGTTAGGCTATTGGTGGAAATCTCACTCCCACATGTTTTGTTTCAGCTATCACTATATCTGTATGTTGCAAAAAAGATTTCATGTATCCTTTGGTAAAAAATTATGAGTGGAGTAAACGGACATCCGTCTCAGCAAAACTGCTGTAAATCACCTGGGCATCTTTTTTTAAAGGGCCATAACACATGTGCAAATGTATGTGTCTAGAATGTTCGAAATCTATGTTTTGGTGGGTATTGCATATGAATGTTTTTTTTATGACACAACCTCATTTGGCATTAAATACGAAATGTCAATACAAAGAATAGCACATCTGCTTTCAGATTCAGCTTGGTAAAAAAAAATGTTATTTGTTCACGCTGAGTTATGAGGCGTTGAAAAAGCAGGTAAATATATTTAGTTGATGTCACCATTTTCTACTCACTAGTAATATCTATGTTGCGCCGAGCAGTGTGACGTGAGTTGGGCTTGTAGCTCTTCTATCCTAGGAGGTATGTATTATATCGAATGGGAATTCCCGGTCGATAAAGATGGCTTTAGTGTTATTTTTTCAAATATACTCTGCCAAATAGATAAATGTACAAATTAACAGTATTATGTACATGTACTTTAAAAGAAAAATAATCAATATAAATGTAAGTTGAGCCATTCTAAAAAGTAGAAACAAAAACGTGTGATATTTGAATTAAGTTTATTATCACTTAAAACAAACAGTATATATATATTTATCATATACATATGAGTCTCACCACACAGATACAGAGGCATCGTATATTTATCCATATCAGATGTTTCATATACGTACCGTCTGAAACGGCACTATTTTTCAATGTTTACATTCTATATGACAGCGCCACCTGACGTGACTGGGGAAATCCCTCGACCTTGTGTAGCAGATCAACACTTGGCAACCGGACAAATTGTTCCATATATGTTTTGTTACATTATAATTAAACAAAATAAAGCCGCTATTTAGTGTTTAAAATTGAACTATGTTTTCTCGAATGTTTTAATGGGGTGCGTAATTTTATAGAAAAAAATTCACGTGCTCAAACAGTTCAGTCATTGGGGTTTCCCTTTGCGCAGTAATATGATTCTGATGTAAATAAACTTGCGCTCTTCTTTAAATTTCAGTTTCAAACAGTCTAACTGTTTTTTTAATACTGAAATAATATAATCATGATTTTAGTTTTAGAGGTTTTAAAAAAGGGTAATCAAACAGCTCGTTTTATTATATGATGTCACAATTAAACATTGGATTATTTTAAATCTCGGACTAAATAGTATATAAGTAGTACTTCGCCT
>JAVFBW010196984.1:0-10082 GCA_034783835.1 Mopalia ciliata
AGCCTTCAGCACAAGTCGTCCATCAATCAACTAGACTGGAATGTTGAATACAACTGGCACATCAGGGAAGGCGATACTCTGAGAAGATCTTTATTGTCACTATGAGCTGTCACAGCACGGAATCACCCACACCTTATCCACAATTAACTCCTCACACACACAAACTATAAGCCATGGAGGTATAATTCTAGATTCAATATATGCAAAATGCTGTCTGAACGTCCATAAACTATGCTTCCAAACAAGAAATACATCCCCAATTGGGATTTTAAAGTGTCATTTGTCTATCTCCAGTTTCGACTTCTCTAGATATTTGTCAGAAAGCGGATGAAGATGGTAATAACATATAATCTTATCCCTTCATAGCTGTCTAGATCATTTAAAAGCATATTAACCCAAATAAAGCGAAAACAGGGGAGAATTGGTTATTAGGACAAGGAAAAAAATAATGACAGATTGGTCCTCTATCAGTCAACAAAACTTTAATAGAATTGACATATGAGGGATATGCAATACTGTTGAAAAGATCTATATTATCACCATAATCCTTCCTGCCATCATCAAGTCTCTCTTACAGAATCTGAGATTTACCTATCTCCCAAACACTGGATCAGATGTGGCTGTGAGAGAAGGCTTTCCCAATATCTATGTTTTAATGTTTGTTTGTTTGATTGGTGTTTAACGTCGTACTCAAAGGGTATTTCACTTATATGACGGCTACCACTGAGCCACCGGTGAGGGCTATTTTTTAATGACATGGGGACATCATGTTTCAGTGTAGTCTGAATGATGGAGTACATATTTTACATACTGTAGAGGCCAAATTAACATTTAATTATAATAACAGACAAATAAATTATCAATACTTGAACTATTGAAAGCAATAACTGAATTATTAGTATAGATACATGTAATATATTTATTGATAAATCAGAATGAGTGTTCATTTGGCCCACCATATAATATAAAAAATTATTAAAATCATTGGTAAGCATGTAGATAATTTATTTATTGATGAATCAGAATTACTGTTCATTTGGCCAACCATATAATATAAAATATTAATAAAATTATTGGTATGCATGTAGATAATTTATTTATTGATGAATCAGAATTAGTGTTCGTTTGGCCCTCTATATAATATAAAAAATTATTAAAATTATTGGTATGCATGTAGATAATTTATTTATTGATGAATCAGAATTAGTGTTCGTTTGACCCTCTATATAATATAAAATATTAATAAAATTATTGGTATGCATTTAGATCATTTATTTATTGATAAATCAGAATAAGTGTTAATTTGACCCTCAGAATAAAATAAAAATTTACTCGTTTGAGTTTAATTTAAAATGATAACCTGAATTTGCTAACCATTTATCAGAGAGGAGAGTGGACGTGTACTGTGTTTATGTCTGTAGATTAGACTCTTCAGATCCTATGAGTGTATGTGTAATGCACTTGAAATGCAATGGGATGCAGTGCAAGGATAAGTTAACCCCAGCAATCTCAAACTTATTGCTAAATGAGCATCAATTAATAAATCAAATACAGGTAAACTGCTCATCAGCTGTTAACACCTGCCTACGTGCAATTAACAATAAATTAACCAGAAACCTGTCTCGTTGGTCTCATTTTGTTTGCATTCCAATTGACTGTCAAATGTTGTTAAAATAGCATCTAAAGAGCATATACTATACACATCCCACCTCAATTCTCTCTGCAATAATGATCACACTTTGTTATCTATGTGCAACATAAGTTGCGTGCTTACTTGCTTGATTGTGATTTTATGCAATGATTTTGGTTATTTCACTCAAATGAAGGCACACCAGTCCAATGGGTGGGGAAAACCACCTTCAATCCAACGGGCAACAAAGAAAAACAAGACAGGACAAATAGGTGATGTAATACAAAGACCAAACAGTTCTGTTCCATGTTACCCCTTAGCCCTGATAGTACAAGGGCAAAAGTAAGTTTTCTCAGGTAAGTGATAGGTATATATGAGTGAGTAACAGTATGTGGCTCAGGAAAGATAGGTATACATGAGTGAGTCACAGGATGTGGCTCAGGTAAGTGATAGGTATATATGAGTGAGTCACAGGATGTGGCTCAGGTAAGTGATAGGTATATATGAGTGAGTCACAGGATGTGGCTCAAGTAAGTGATAGGTATATATGAGTGAGTCACAGGATGTGGCTGAGGTAAATGATCGGTATATATGAGTGAGTCACAGGATGTGGCTCAGGTAAGTGATAGGTATATATGAGTGAGTCACAGGATATGGCTGAGGTAAGTGATCGGTATATATGAGTGAGTCACTGGATGTTGCTAAGGTGATCACTTTTTTTAGGTGTCTAGTTTTCCAGTTTTCCACTGTATTTAACCAATTAACACTTTGTGGACATTATGTTGTCATATATGTGAAATACCTTAGAGTATGACCAAAAGTCCAAATCAAACACTTGTGCCTAATCAAGATCTGCATTAAACTAATACAAGTGTCATGACTTAAACTGAAGAAGTGGCCCATTTTTTGCCAAACTAAAAGACACTTTTTTGCTTACATGGGTAACTGAGATGAAGGGAAAGACTTAAAAGATTGAACTGAGCATAAAATAATTACCATTGTTTCTCCTATCATCTCCAATGAAGAAAGCTTTACCCATTCAGTTTGCATGACTAATCAGTAGATATTGCTGAGCCTGGCGACTAATGTGTTCAATTTGTGGTCAACCCGCCTTACAATACTCACTAATGAAGATAAAAGTCCCAATTATAGACACCTCAATCAATCCCAGATGATAAATGAAGCAGAGGTGTAAGGTGTGTGTATGAGTGTGAATGTGGGGAAGGAAGAGGCGTTTAGACATTCATTATCATGTGACCGAGAACTAAGTGACCGAAAAAGAAACGTTCAAGTAGATGACGAGTGCAATTAATCTTCCATTGATTTAACCAGAGTGAATGGAGAGGTAAACCCAGCTGTGTTCTGTTCAGATACGCATATAGTAGTGTCCTAAATGACAACACTTACAAGGTCAAGAAGAAACACTCAGTGTGATGAAGTGTTGAATGATTAAAAACGGATTCTCTAAACTCAATTTTCATACAAATAAAAATTCCCCAAGGTCAGTTTGTTGTATAATGTATCATTTGCATTAGGAAAATTTATTTTTTTCCCCAGCACAGGACTGTAAGCTCTAATTTAACAACTGGGCTCTTGTATTGTAATCGTCTGATTATTGTCAATGGAAGTTACCTCCAAATTCTTACTTGCATGCCATAATATGAGTGAAAAAGACTTTAAATACAGTGTTGAACCACTGGTCAAACAAACAAATCAATTTATCAACAACATGTTCTTCAACCCTCAAAAGCAAAAAAAAAAAATTGTTCACAAACACTCATTATAAAAAGTGTCAGTTGGTTGGTTGTTTGTTTGGATGGCTGGTGGTTTGGATGGTAGACTGGTTGATTGGTTGATTTACTGATTGCGGGTTAATAATGCCTTACTAAAGGTTATTTCACTTATAATGAATTGAGTATTCCTCACACAACAACTCTGAAATGTTGTTCTCTGTTTTAAAGCAGTCTTGCTTCAGTACTAAGTAAAGACAGGAGGACTACATTCAGAAGAAACCTCCTTTTCCAACAGGGCCCATTACATGACATGAATGGAGCTTGATTAAATCCCATATCTGTGAGTGAAGTACAACAGGAGGACACTTCAGACTCATACAGAGATACAGAAAACATCACCTTATGACAGAAAGTATAGGGTTCGCAAGAGAAATCTCTCTCTTTACTCATTTCCAGGCAAACAAGAATCAGATACCTCAAAGGACATGTAATCAATAGGATTCTTGCAAGCACAAAAAAGTGCTTTCAACTCGATTTGGTATCTAAAATAGTAGAAGAAATGTACATCTAGGGCAAACATTAGTTCCTAAAATTGTGGAAGAAATATACATCTAGGGCAAATACTAGTGCCTAAAATAGTGGAAGAAATATACATCTAGGGCAAACACTAGTGCCTAAAAAAGTGGAAGAAATATACATCTAGGGCAAATACTAGTACCTAAAACTGTGAACTATACATCTAGGGCAAACACTAGTGCCTAAAATAGTGGAAGAAATATACATCTAGGGCAAACACTAGTGCCTAAAACAGCGGAAAAATATACATCTAGGGCGAACAATAGTACCTAAAATTGTGGAAGAAATACACATCTAGGGCAAATACTAGTCTAACACATAAAATGTACAATGATCAAACTACTACTTCAGAAAGATATATTATGGTAACAGTGTAACTATAGTTGTCAACATGTAGTATTGCAGCCCAGAAAAATTAAACAACTCTGTGATTGACTGATTGACTCAGGGTATTTAACGGACAGGACATGATGGCAGTGTATCTCCAAAAGTTAACACCAGCACAACTATAATGTGAAGTGTTTTATACAAGTGCTCTGTTAGAAAGTTCACTTTCCTCTATAGCTGACCACATCAATATAATTATTCAATTATACTGTCCTTATCCAGAGGGCCAAATAACTTTGTAAAAAGTCCATAAATACAATTAAAAACAATGTGGTCATCATTTCCATAAATGTAAAGTAAAAATAAAAGTGTCTTTTGTTTGATTGGGGTTTAACATCATACCCAAGGAATTTCATTGATATAGTGTTCCTTCCTTATTTATGGTCGAAAACTGAGAGAAACCTTGTAAAAAAAATAACCACACAATTACCTAAGCCACATCATGTGACTCAATCATATAGTGATGATCTACATGCGGACTCAAACCCAAGAGCGAAACATGCCATTAGGACTAGTAGGTGGACACATTAACCATTTAGCCATGACCACGGGCCGGAAAAGTGTTTAAAAAAGAATTTTGTGTAATTGAATATCCTATGGAACAAAATTGTGCATTGTGTAGAATTAATAATTCCACTAAACAATGGTAGTCACCGAGATGATCAGTGGTATGTGGACAATGATCATTGAATGCATTTCACGCTGGTCAGAGAAATAGGTGTCTTATAATTGTTAATTACTGAATCGGCTCTTTCATACTTGATTATTCATTAGTAATGACCATGGGTCTCTCTGATTTAAGCCAAACCAATTTCCTTGATCACTTTCAGCTTGATTTAACCTGGTCTCACAAAAATGAGTACTTTCCCATGCAGCCATTGCTTTCTGCAGGTGTCCTAAAGGAAACAACAGAAGGCCTACAATCTCTACTTCTGATCGAGATTTCAGGTGGCTGAATAAAACAAAAAACAATCTGGATGACCCCATCTTTGATCAAAAGTTAATTTTTAAGAGTGCATTTGAGGCAAACATTATGTATATAATATCAAAAGATATTACAGTAAAAATTCTAGGTGTAACAAAATATTTTTAAACAAACCATCTTCGACACAATTCGCAGCACAAGAGGTAACAAGAAATATTGTTGTGATTGTCAATGATTATACGCAAGCTGTTCTGTTATCTTTGATTCTAGTTTAGTTATTACTGCAAGTCTATCGGGTTTAAGCTAAGCTGATCCTATTGCCGATTTAGCTTATTTTCGCATGGTTCCAAACAACCTCCAATATATGTTTCATCAGATCCGGCTTTACTAAGAGTGTTTTCTCCACCCTTACAACCATGACAAACAAATTCTCAAGTTGTTTATCTTTCAGCTGAATCTAAGCAAGTATTTTGAGATTTCTCTAGGGTTGGGGTTCAACAATAATCCAATTTCATTTTTTGCATCCTTTACATCTAGCGTGAGATTTGTTTCAATCTGAGTTGATAGTTTCTATCAAACAGTAAATTTTTGATTGGGGTTTTACATCGTGTGGTACGGTAACACAAATCTTGGCATGCTATATAGATGAAGGAAACCACCATCTACATCCCTGGCAATAAACAAGGACATGAAATGAGACAGTAAATAAGCAGAGAAGGCTTATTTACGATGTAAGACGTCACAATAAATCAGCTTATTGTCAACCTTTAGCTAAGAGAGTAAAACTTATAATATGCCCCACATAACAAGGGTGTTTGTCATTGCTTGGGACCACGGGGTACACTAACACACAAACAAACTGTACAGCCCTCTAGACACATTATCATAAAACATTTTTATTGTAAATGACGTCACCTTATGGCAGTTTATCATTAGTCAATGTCTGTTTCTGACACAATATATTCCACAGTTACCTTCCATCATCCTTCCTGGACCAAAAGCATTGTTTTACTTGGAAATATGCAATCACTTTTTTTAGGTTATAACAAGGTCTTTCCTATTTTGTCAGATTTTACCTGAAAGTAACATTTGCAATCCAAAAAATCAACATTTCTAGTTACCAGAACTTTTTTATGGGGAATGCAACCTTTATTAACAACACCACCACAAATGTCATAAAAATAATCTCTTGTCCACTGTTATGATTGCTATAATCATCAGAGTTTAACAGAAGACGCTGATTGAATCACCAGCAACAAAACAGTTGAATTTCAAAATATTTGACCGTATTCACCCAAACCTGTGAGACTAAAAACTACATGTATATATAATAGAATTTCCACTGACAAGCTTAACATAATAGAGTAAGGTGACTTATCCAAAGAAAGACGAAAAATTCATATTGACTCAATATTTCGGTTTATTATCAAACCATCATCAGGAGTAAAGTAAATACAGAGAAACATAAATATATATACAGTTATCAAGTGTCAGACTAATACACAGTTTGGGGAAGATTGGGGTTTAACGTCGTACTCAAGGGTATTTCACTCTTATGACAACAGAATGTCCATTTCACACTGCTCCTTGCCTAATTACGATGGTAAACCGAGACGGAAACCTCCTAAAAAAAAAACTCAATTGTCGGGGCCACATCATGTGACTCACTCATATACCTGATTATCGACAGACAGACTCTATCCCAGGTCGGTACATCGAAGTAGGATTAGCAAGAGCACAAGCTACCATGAAGCCACGGCTGATGACCAGAATCAATGGAAGATAGCAGCTTTTATCCCAAACATTTAGTCCAGTGCCACAAGCTTATTTTACTGGTATTGACCTTCTACTAGAAACCGCACATGGTATTTGTATAATGTATTACAGACTCCTTCTCAAAAGATTTGCTTTGGTGTATAAACTAAGTAATCAACTTTGTAAAGAAACAGAAGAGGTAGTTGGTGAAAACCAAACACCATGATCAAAGCTATTGATTATTGTCATATTGAGTGGTCTGGTATTTCTACAGTGAAGATTTAATACAATAATCCACTAGTGCTAAACAGGACTTTGTGTGTCCCGAGTTATTGATCGTTTTTCTTTCAGTGGGGTCCATTCCCTGATAATTCAAAGTCATGAACTTAAGAATACTCTGATAATTTTTACAGCCACGATAAACATTCTTAACCAATATCATACTGTACCACTAAATTTACAAGCAATCAAAATAATATTGACTACGACTATCTTGCAATTTATTTTAAGAAATATGCCAATTTATTCTTGGTTAAATCATAAGATGGGTAACAGCAGTAGGAAAGGTTTTCTTTTATATTGACTTGAAAGGTGGAGAAAATCATTGTTAAGTTATAGCCCTGTCACTTATGCCAGAGAGATAGGCCATCTGTCTTCTTCATCAGTCACTCTTCTGTATTAATGAAATGTCCATACAGACTCAGTATGATTGGTGATAACTTGAGAAACTTGGATACACCAGTCATATGTGATGTGAATGTGAAAATATTGGGAAGATGTCTGAAGTTCTGTTATCAAGAGCTAAACTTCTGCATAGTGTAAAATTGTTTGTTGGCCAAGATAAAAGAAAAACAGTGTAGTCACTACAGAGGAATGGAGCCCAGTCGACTCAGACATTGGCTGATTATTCTAAGAGGAGAAACATCAGACCTTCCAATATCTGAACAATGAATTTCTCCATATCGGTGATGGGCTGTTTAGACTTCAATGACAGCCTGTCATACGAAGTTTAAGGGGTCAAACACGAAATCTAGATGAAATGCCGTGGTAAATCTTTAGGGAGACATTCGCTGCCTAAGGTTCAACTGTTAGCTGCATATCCACAAATGTTATAACACAAAATTCACCATTAGCTGGGATCACTTAATAAACTATACCTATATGAAATTCAATCCCCAAAGAGTGCCTTGGGGGATACAAATTTTCATCATCACATATAAGTTGTCATGTGAGGTGTAAGAACCAAATAGCTAGGTGCTCCTTGCTGATGAAAACCTATCAGATATATGTACCCTATCCATTTACTGATTGCAACCCCATCCATTGCTTCACACCAACTCAAATTACTCAACCATTGAACCAGAAGAATAATGAAAATATGGAAAATCTGATGTCAGAATAAAATGCTTCTGAAGAGTAAAATTCTATACCACATCTAAATGTGTTGATCTGTCTTTTTCATTTAAAAAAGCAAATATTTACACTCTGCCGATCATTTCTAGGTTCTATTTCCCATGATATCCTGGCAGGTATATCAACTCACTACCAACCATGTTTTATCCACCTTCCACAAAAAAGAACAAATCGCAGCAATTGACTAAATGAATTGTAGACCACAGAACGAAATCTAATGCTGGTAAAGTGATTTTGTATAGCAATGCAGGCCTTCTGATTTGAGGTGTGCTGTCCTAAGCTTAACACAGATCACTCCCCTCAAATCAGAAGACCTGCTATGACCCATGTATAACAGAGATATATATGTACACTTTAGATTAAACTGTAAAGTATTCTGTAAAGTGTCTGGTGTAATTATTGTAGTACAAAAGAATAAAACGGACACTTTTTAAAATCAGAGAAGTTACGATGAAATGTGTGATATGGTGTACTTTTGCACCCCATGTTTTCATATCTCGTGCCAGTTACAACAAAAGGATATATGGCTCTCTTTTCATTCCAGAGCACTTCAAACAAGAAAGATAACTCTCCTGAACAAAAACCCCACATGGAAATCATTTTTAGGGAGCTGGTTATGCAAATTTAAGCAGATAAAAAGCTAAAAACAGAGGGGTTTTATCTCACATCTAAATCGTTAATACTTTCTTGTTAAATGTATGTGGGTTGGTGACTCCTATAAAGATTCACTCAATATATTGTTGCTGATAATTTATCTGAAAAAACCCCAGATGATCCACTGAATTTGCATTGGACGAGATCAGACGTTGAACCCCATTCAAACAAAAAAAAACATCAGACAAGATCAACTGACCCTTGTGACCTTTTTAAAATATTTATTTGTGTTCTTTATAATAAACCAGATACCATTTGTACACTCCAGCAATATGTGTGGCCTTACTTAGTGTATTCTAACAATAATTGACATCAGCACAACCAAGATGTGACGCATTTCCATATTATTGGAAAGTTAACTTTCCTCCAATGCTAAGTAAAGACGGCATGTTACTCCTTAAACAAAATGCCCTTAGCCAGAGGGTGTTAAGCTTTAGGAAAAAGATGCAATAAACAGCCTAAGTACATATGATCAGAAACGTTTCATTAAGAGATGGATTGTGGCATACTCAGCCTACTCTATACCATCCTGCCTGATTCATTAACGGCAACATCTAACAATGTGGTGAGCCTGTATTAGAAAGTAATCATTTTCTCTCGCCATGTGAAATTAGGTTGAAAATTGAGAATAGGTTAGACCGGGCTTAAACACGAAGATTTCTCAGTCATTACTGGACTATAATCAGTCATGAAATAATAGGCTCACGGTTTGGCTGGACACTGTACTGAAAGATCTAAACTAACAATTTCTTCTGTTCAGTCCATTAGAAACACTTCTCAGCACAACCTAGGTTTTTAAAAAATACACCAGACGACCTGTGTATATCAGAATTTTGACAAATAAGAGATAGGAAAAGAGTGAGATCAAGGCAAAATGAATAAAATGTGCTTCCAACTGATTTTGTACTTTAAATACCTTCTACAAGTGGTGCTTCGGGCCTGTTTATTTTAACAAGTAAGAGGAGTATGCGTAGGTATGTAGTTTCACTATTCAAGCTATTCAACACTG
>JAVFBW010196995.1:0-10082 GCA_034783835.1 Mopalia ciliata
TTGCAGTGTTTGTCTTAATTTGACAAATTTTGTCAATTTGATCATCAATGAAGTTATACAGTGTTTTTTTTACACAAAATTCCTTCATCAATCTCAATTTGACATTGTCTTAAACTCAATATTCCCCTTGGTGCGCGAAATGCTTAAATAGTAAATTGTTTAATTTTTTGTCAATTAAATAAAACCAAAAAGTGTGTGGACATGACACTGGATGAAGTGAGGAGATCTGAGAAACACTTGGCACAAGTCATCCAGTCCGAAACCCAAAGTAATAATATGGATTTATTCTTTTTACCTAGGCTAGGAGATAAGTTTGTAGATCATGTGAAACTGTTTTTTTCAAAGTGCATCAATAGTGTGAAAAAAACACTATTCAGGGTTTTTATCCATTTTATCCATATACATATATATGCCTAACAGTCAAAACAGTGATCATTTGGAGGGGTGGAAATATGTATACATTCGCAGGATATTTCCAGTAAAAATATAGATTGTCCTGTAAAGCTTCACAGAATAACATTGTGTTAATTGCATTATTGCATTCTTGTAAAAACATGTCCAGAGTATTTAACATTTTTATTTCCAAAAAAAAAACCCCACAATAAAGATACAGTTTTTCTATTCGGCCATTGAAAACTGTTACTCATTAAGACTGGTCAAAAATATTTTTTTTTATAATATTAAAATGACAAGAGTATGAGATTTGCTAAATTATATTAGAATTTTTTTTTGTTTTAGTATAAATGTAGACGTAATGCTTGGATTTCAAGTACGTAGGCCTATCATGTGCACATATATTATGTCAATTTCATACTTAGACATGTGGTGTGAACTTACAAGATGTTCTGCTGTTAAAAGTTTAATTAGTATTTCTGCGATCCTCAACTGGAATTCTACAGGGAGATTTTATTATGATGTAGCTGTGGTTGTACATTCGGACACAGCCTGTGTAAACCATGTTTGATCACATACATGTATTGAACGTATTTAATTGCTTAGCAGTTTTCTGTTAAGTATAAGTTTCTCTTGATTTCATTTTGGTAAATCAGTCAGAAGCAAACTGGTGTTTCTATAGCGATGTATACTCTTCTCAAATAATACAAAATAGGTTTTGGACTGGTTGGATTGTTGTCACGCATTTGTCTGATATCCTCACTTTATGCATTGTCATATCAACCATCATTTAGGTTTTATTTAATTGACAACAAAAATAAAAGTTGATTAAATTGAGTATTTACAGTATGTATACAGCATCAAAGGGGCACTAAAAATATTTTAGTCCAAATCAAATTGAGTTTGATGAAAGAGTTTTGTCTATAAAAAAAACCCTGTGGAGGTACATGCCTTTGTCTCGGTTCAGCTTGTGGTCTAACATGGTGTTAAGTCAGAAAAGTTTACCAATCACAGACCTGCTTATGTGAAATAAATTTAAAGAAATGTTAGAAAAATCTTAGCCTTTTTAAATCTTTCTTTTAAACGGATGATCTGCTTTTTGTAATTGCAGATTTGTCTGAATTATTATTTAAAATCGAATTACAATAATCTACTAGGATTGTTTGTTCGATTGGGGCTTAACATCGTACTCAAGGGTATTTCACTTAAATGATCACGGATTGTCCACTTCACAGTGCACCTATCCTTTTTACGGTGGAAAACCGAGAGGAAATTTCTTAAAAATCACCCCACAATTGCCAGAGCCACAACATGTGACTCGCTCATATACTTGATGAGATGGTCAGTCAGGCAGATTGTCCACAGAAACATTTACCGTGTATTTTATACAATAAAAAATCTTAACAAAGACTTTTACTGCACATGGGAGCAAATGACAACTGTCAAACCAGACACATTGAAAACAGGGTTATAAATAAGCCTCATGAGTATCGTATATACGTTGCAATCAAACAGTTCTGTTCTTGAAAATAAATTTAAATTTTACTATTTTTTTCAAAATAATGTTCTGAGACTGGGATTACAGGACATTTGATTTAAAAATAGACATGTTTTATGCAGAAATTTTACCTATTTAGCAAATAATACTTCATAACAAAAAGCATGAACATTACATTATTGAGGTCAGCTGTAGCATTATGGTGATCCCCAAATGCTGCAGTCACATGATTCTCAGTTGGAAATATAGCACTTGTTTAAAGACAGGTGAGACTGATGGCTTCATTTTAATTTTAAAGGCATGAAAAGCAAAATAAATTTATCATTATTCGTATGTCAAATTACAGGATAAACATACAGCCAGGGCTAATTAATAGCTGGTATATTTTATTGAATAAAAGCGTTCCGTATTAATATAGAAACACTGACATTAATATAAATAAAAAATCTGACTCATCAGGCTATACCATACATGTCTATGTGCATGTTTGACCAAGTGTCTTATATACACATAAGGATTACTCTAATAGTATTTGAATATTACAAAATGGGTACTAGGATACGAAAATTGGTATCAGTTTCAGCACTAGTGTATATACCGTGTCATTAAAGATGCCTTCCCATGCATGATAAGCAAAGAGGCACTCTGGTAATTGACCATGTTTTCGAACGTTGACATCAGTCCTGCCTGTTACAATAACTAATTAATGGCTATGCTGACTAGAAAGCAAATGCAATACATATGTTTGTCTTTCATTGTTTGTTTGTGGTTTCACGCCATACTCAAGGGTATTTCACTTATATGATGACGGATTGTCCATTTTGCACTGTTCCTTGACTAATTATGATGGAAAAACGGGAAGAAACCTCAAAGGAACCACCCCCGCGATTGCTGGAGCCACCGTGACATTGTCTGACTCACTCATATACTGTTTGTCTTTGAAAATCTGCAATAAAAATAATAAGTTTAGGTCGAGGATCAGTGGTCTTTCCAATTATCTGGTAAATAAAGTGACTAGTCTCCAACAGAAAATGGCTGTAATGTTATTGCATTATTGACTGCATTGAAGATACCCGGGACCTGTATATATTGCTCCTCTCCCTAACCTGTAAATTAAATTAACAATAAACAACAGAGAGGCCGGGAGCTATGTAATAAAAGCAAATTAGGCGGTCTTGGGTCAAATTACACGTTTGATGGCCCTGTTACATTGAACATATGTTACTGTTATGTTTTAAACGTGAGGACTTCAGCGACAGCAAAAAAATACACCTCAACAACAAGTGATGACAACAGCTAAGAAAGAAAAGTTTTTACCCTTCTTTTGTGTTAGGCATCTTTGCCGGTGTAAATACGTCTTTGATCTCCACGTAGAGTTCATCCCAATCCAGCAAACTATCACAGACTTTTAAAAGAATTGTGGTTTCGCTTACTTCACCAGTATTTTTCAATTTAGCTATCTTTCTGTTGCGATTACCATCATGTTTTCATACAGCTAACAACAAAACCTTGCGCCGGAAGTTGACATTGTGCTGACCCCAGGTGGCGCTGCGATGTGACTGGGTGCGTGACCTCTGAGAAAGTTCATAACTGGAAAGGTTGTCAGCATAGTCGGCCTATGGTCTTTAATCAATGCGAGAGTAGCACCAGAAAAATTTATAACTCTTTGTCCATAATAATAACAATAAAACACCTGGACTGTATTGTATCATTAATTAGTTTATAACGTGTACAGAGCGCCTAGTGTTACATATTTATGGAAATTATTCAAAGCTTTCTTTAAATATAGCGACTATATAGGCATACTGTGACATCACTGATGAGTAACAACTATACCGGTACTGAATATTACGTGAAATAAATGCAGTTTACAAAGGGAGTTGTAATCCAGAGGATCCAAATAACATAACCGCGGCGTGTCGATTGAAAACATCCCTAACATAAGATATGTGTACTGAAAAAGCTATATAGTTTGTAGGCCTGTTAATTAATGCAACAACACACTGTGAACTTAACATTGACAAAAATGACCAAGTTTGTGAATAGGGCCCTACGCCGTGTGTTTTTTTTTTTTTTAAAGACGATTCAAGTTTCTGTCGCTAACCCGTCATTTGTTCTCTCTTGCACCCAGACTGTAGGCCCAGAAGTAACTTCTATTATAAGGCCTTAAACTCAAGCATCAAACCTAGGCTGTGTATTTCAGAATCAAGTTCTGTGTCTCACAATGTGGTTATATTTATGTTGACTGTCCGACAGTTAACAAGAGGTCACAAGACAAGGGGATATTTTATCTCCGTTTCTCTTTACCATGTTTTAAAGTGATTTATACAATGGTCCTCACTTTTGATAACTGTATTTAAATAATTAGAATCATACACTGTTTTAGTTTTCTATACGGGTACCCTAAATTAAGTAGGCGCATCAAGATAGATAATTTTGTTGTAGCAATTGCAAAGTTCTCCAAATGTTTGACAAACGGATTTTATCTATAGGCCCTATTGTTATAAGCATGGTTTAGGGTTTTGTAAGAAATGAGACTATATTGGACCAATACTTTATAATTTTTTTTCTTCAAAAACGACTGGTGGCAAAAGAAGTGCATCAAGATTTATTTACTAAGGGGATTTGGGCGATTCCCCCAAATAATATACTCTCCCAAAAAAGAAACGCAACATCACAAACAAAATTTAAAACATGAATTCTCCAAAAATTTGCGTGATTGAGACATGACAACATGGTCATGTTATAATGTAAAAATCCAATAATTGAATTTAAGGACCTGATAGTGGCTGATCACACGTGACTTCTGCACGAAGAAGGCTTAGGGAAAAACTTAGGGCAGCTGCACGTGCGAATTATGCCTAACCATTAAGCGAGTTTAATGGGTATAAAATACACATACCGCAGAGCGGGGCCAATTTTTTGTTTTTTTGATTTCATGCGAAATACATCTGCTTGACTGGTTCAGTATCTGGTTCATCTCAAAGAGTCATATATGTTATATAGGATTTTTAACCCAGAATATTGTGTCTAGATTGAATATTTTGTAGCCAGCTAGGAGCTGAAAAGGTGAGTGGCCAACTCCATACACATTGTGGGGTCAACTTGGCCACCTGTTGGATTGAAAGAAAAAACAAGGCAAATCAGTCTGTTTTTGTGAAGCTTTGAATACTTTTATTGTAGTTAAGTGTGGAGAATGAAGTTAACTTTTTATTTTTATCATTTCATTCTGCCAAATGAGGGGCTAAACCATACATTCAATCAAATTTAAATTATTAACAGAAATACATAACAATGTAAACAAAGTTTTTGTCTTCTTACAAGGATTTAAAACAAAGTATAGCTCTGTAACAAAGGAAAATAATCAACGTTTTAGTGCGCCTGCATGTTTTAAAAGTCAATAGGTATCAGGACACAACTCATTTTACTGAATATCAAAGCCATGGAATCGGAGGTGAAAATGGTGGTGAAATCGTTTTGATACTGTTGGTTTTGGTAACAAACAAACAACGTCGTCCGAACATTAACAGCAATGTCGTCTATCTGGGGTGGAACAAATGCTGCTCATTTCCTGGATTTTCGTAGAAACAACCTCCAATTTCACCAATAAACCGTTCGTTGACCCTGATGTATCACTGTCATTGACTGACTGAACCCTCACCTTGTATCTCTCCTACATAGTGTTACAATCTGTCCTTAATCACATATTTGACAATCTCCCACTTTCGTTTTGCAATCTCAAACTCCTCAGAATCAAGGTCAGATTTATCAATACTAATTTCATCGTTGCTTTGGATTAGTTGGCCTACATTCTCGGTTTCACTCTGATCTAGGCATCTAGTATACCTGTGCTGCATGTTGGGATCTGGGTATCAGTACTCCCTACTGATGACTGATTAGCTGGGGGATTGCTTCCTTCATCACTCCTTTGCAGATCCTATAACCAAATGCTTTTTCCATTGTAAACAGCGTGTATAGCAAACTCCAAATCACCGTGGGAGTAATTAAATATATGTTTGTACCCAGGCTTTGGTCTGTATGTCCTCAGCATTTTTAAAAGCATGTACAAAAAAAGGAACTGCAGTTAGCCACATATAATGGAATATATAAATATAAGACAACCTCAGTATGTCTGTTTTAGTTTAATTTAGGGGTTATTTAGTTTCATTGAGTGTAATATAGCAGGAAACACAACTGGGGTGAAGTTGGCCAGGTGGCCAAGTGGCCAAAAAGTGGCCAACTTCCACCCACAGTGTTTAAAAAATTCTGTGCAACAACATGTTGAGATGACTAGACTGAATTTTAAAACACAATGTCCCGATAGTAGTTACTCTTAATCATGTGGTTTTTCACTAGTTTCATGTGTACACTTATTATTATGCAAACAATAGTTTGACCAGATTTCAAAATCTACAAATTGGCACCATGAAATATGCATGTATAAAGATACGGTAACTTTTCCATTGAATTCGGTTGTTAAATTGTTTCTTCAACCTGCTACGATATGCCAAGACTAGACGCAGCTACTAGGAACGTCGTCATTGGTCGTCTCCTGGCCGGCGAATCACAGAATGCAGTCACTAGACTTTATCGTGTCCACCGGAGCACGATTGGCAGGCTCTTTCAACGGTACCAGAAATCCGGTTCTTCAGCTGACCGTCAACTTTCTGGTCGACATAGAGTCACAACAGCCGCCCAAGATCGCTACATCCAGTTACTTCTTCTGAGAAACCGGGCCATAAAAGCAACAGAAACCGCATCAAATGTCTATGGCACGCCAAAGCGGAAACAATTCCAGATTTATAAATTCAACTCCTAGATTTTTTTTCATGCAAGATTTTTTTATTGGCCAAGATTTTTTTTTTCTTGTCTAAGATGTTATTTTTCTTGTCCAAGATTTTATTTTTCTTGCCCAAGATTTTATTTTCTTGCCCAAGATTTTATTTTTCTTGCCCAAGATTTTTTTTAGATCCAAGATTCACGTGACCTGTCCAAGATTCACGTGACCAAACCAAAACGCTTTGGCGTGCCATAAATGTCCCAGGTCTCCGGAGAATATTAATTGGCACAGACAGTCTCTGTCAAAACGGCTTACGCGCCAGGCGTCCTTACTTTGGCGTAGTATTGAGACAACAGCATCGACGTGCAAGAGTCCGATGGTGCAACAGATTAAGGGACATGCATGAACCTGCAAAACTGTAGGCGAGTTTGTTTTAGCCATGAATCCGTATTCAAGCTGCAGAGAAGAGATGGTCGTACACGTGTCTACAGACGCCGGAACAAGAGGCTGGCAAGGAACTGCGTCCTAGAGGTCGACAATTTCGGCAGAGAAAGTGTGATGATGTGGGGTGCCATATCCTGCGCCCAAAAAACTCAACTGGTGCACATCCCTGGCATCCTTAACGCCGCTCGATACACAGATGAGGTTTTAACACCACACATGCTGCCCTTTTAGACCTCCGTAGAGAAGTTTTTCAGCACGACAACGCCCCGCCGCACACAGCTCGTTCAAGAGTTTCTAAATAACTATAGAACGTAACAGTGTTGCCCTGGCCGTCCAAATAACCAGATTTGAACCCAATAGAACATTTGTTAGATGATTTGGATAGACGCGTGCGCAGTCGATATCCAGCGCCGCAAAATCTGCAAGAATTACAGCTGGCTTTTGAGCAAGAATGGAGGAGAATTCCTCAAAACCGTATTCGTCGATTGATCATGTCTATGCCGAGACGGGTCCGTGCTGTGTTACAGGTTAATGGTGGGCACAACAGATATCGACTTAGCATTGACGTCATCTGAGCGCCATGGACTTAAATGTGATAAATTCTGACATTTGAATAAACTTCAAAATCTGAACAACCAGTATGCTTAATTTCAATGTAATGTGATGCCTATTTCTGTATTTAAAATGGTGTTGAAAATTCTTATTTGGATAAAAAAGAATAATGTTGCGTTTCTTTTTTGGGAGAGTATATACATCAACGTTTAAGTGGCCAGTGTTTAGCAAAATATTGACATGCAGTATTAATTGTTTATTCTGACAAAGTTTAATTAGGTAATTTGTATCATCAAATGCATAAATGTTCATCCTACCATTTTTTGTTACAGCTGAAATGGGTATATTTTATCATTAAAACACTCTTTGTTTTGGTCGCAATTCATGATTAGGCAAAAACACCTGCTAAATTCATTGTGTTCAACAACTATTGGTCAGGCTAGCTAACCAATTAAAGTAAACTGGACTAGACCGAGGTATCTTAAATTCAACGCAGTCTCACGCTGGGCCTGCATCAGTTATGTATTATGTGTCAGGTTGCCATCTTCAAAATAAAGTATGCTATAAGCTGGGTCTAAGACAAGCCATTCGGAAAAAAAATAAGCTCAAACGTTCGGTTAGTCCGCATCTTCATAATAAATCCTCCAATGGCTTAAAAAATCTGGCTTGGTATGACGTATAGCGTCAGATCATTAAAGCGACAAATCAAAACGTGGGTGGTTTGTGGATCTGTTTCTTGTTCATTGTCAGCCATAAAGCTGTCGTCATTGATTCCATTTTGTTGAATTGTAATCTAATACCCACCCTTCATATTTTGCTAGTTAAGCAAAACAAGACTATATTTTTTATGAAACTTGGTACCTATACATTCACCATCAACTGTAGATGTCCATTTTGCTGGTATATGCGAGCCATTTTTATGGAGCAGAACTTGAAAACTGTCAGGCCTATCTTAATGACACTTGGTAGGCACATTCATCATCATCTCTAGTTGTGCACTGCGCTTTTATAGATTCATCATGTTTTAAATTATTGTTCTGTCTGTTTGTCCGGCCCCAATCCGTTTTCGGAGTATAAAGTTAAAAAGCTCCAAGGTCCATCTTTACGAAACTTGGAAGGTCCATTCACCTTCTTGTTCTATCCAAGGGTGGATACAGAATCCCCCCTCCCCCCCCTTCCTACGACCACCCAAACAAAAAAGGGGGAGCAGCTGGACTATCACAGCTAAATAGTCGAGTGTCCAGTGGGCTGCCTAGGAAGCGCCGAAAACGAGGAAGCCCGTAGAAGTAATCTCAGCTAATTTTGGCATTCAAATTTTTGCTATCAATTCGATTATTCAATCATAATCGATTTTTTTTTGTGGATAAAGTTATAAATAGAAAAGGAAAAAGTAGGCAAGAACCACAACTCCAACACAAGTAATTTTGTTGTTAAAGTCTTAATTTGTTTGAATGGGGTTTAGGACGCAATACAGACAGCACAAACAGATCGGCTATCGGTTTCCCTCCAAAAAATCTTAGAGTCACATCAAAAACTCTGGTGTGACAATGATGTGCTAGAATTCTACGTTAGTACGTGCTTGTATTGATTTAAATAACAACGACTAAAGAATTCTAATTTTATATAGGTGGAATTTCGAAGGATTTGAAGTTTTTCGAAAACATTGTTAAAATGACTTTCCAAAGAACAATACAACTCTATTGAGGAGAGCGTTGCTACGGAAAACAGAGAGGTAATCTATGCCGATTTTTAAAATATATTCCGAGCCAGGAGGTTGATAAGATCGATATTTTATTATCCATTTTTTTTTTTTTTAAATTGTTGTCCAAATCAGCACATGAGGTTTTTTAAAGATGCGAAAGTGTTTGGTGAAGGTAACGAAACTGATTTAATTGTGACCAATTGTGCTGGTAAGCAGCAATCTAAAAACGCAGCAAAGTTTTGGCGGGTCAACAAGCAGAATTAAAATGATTTGGACATGGAGTCAATGATGATTATTTTAACTTGGTAGTGTTTTCTGAAAAATTTAGAAAGTAGGTTTGGATCTTTAGGTTATCGAAACAGTTGGACATGTTATGTGGAAATGGTACATGTAGACTTTATACGGGTTACATTGAGTAGGATATAGAGGTAGGTGGACAGAAATGTCCATGGGTGATATTTTGACGTCAAAGGGTTTTTGCGTCTTGAAGTCCATCTACTGTCTGTGTCCTAGGGTAAGGGTGATCATAAAAAGATAAAGTCTGAAGTCATAGTCCCACTTTAATGTATTCTTTATTTCTGACTTGGAAAAAATAATAATTCCATTTGACCAAATTCCATGTTTTAAAAACCCTTATAACATATACCGTAATTACGTAATTTACGCTAATTACTGGGATAATGAGATACGAAACGGTGGCTAGATATAACTGT
>JAVFBW010197006.1:0-10082 GCA_034783835.1 Mopalia ciliata
TCAGGCCTTAGAAATAACATGTTAGACCCCTTATGGTAAAGCCTATTGCTCTGTCACAACTTCTAGGAGTTGGGACACACTGATTTTGGGTCAGTCCTTAGAAATAACATGTTAGACCCCCTATGGTAAAGCCTATTGCTCTGTCACAACTTTTAGACGTTGGGACACACTGATTTTTGGTCAGTCCATAGAAATAATGTGTTAGACCCCCTATGGTAAGGCCTATTGCTCTGTCCCAGATTCTTAAAGTTATAGATTTCTCATTCTGATTTGTTATACTACATTGAATTCCTTTTTTTCAAACTGAGGGTAATCCCTGTCCAAGAATGCTTTCCGGAATCCCAATACTCACAGATTTTGTTTTGCAAATAACTCAAATATTGGCAAGAAAATGGATAAAATGATTCAAGATTTCCCAATAGTGCCACAATGTGGACAATGAATCTATACATCTGCTGGAAATATATGGGATAAAATTTTCCCAGTAGTAGTTGGCTGCCTATATATGTACCTCTACTGACAAACTGTTGGATATATTTCTCTGCCATAAAGATGAGGTAGAGGAATTGTCCGTCATAGTCCCAATCAGTGGTTGGTTGTTCGTAAAGGAAACTCAACAAAGAGTCTCCATCAATCCAGAAAATCTGATCATCACTCAGTAAATCAACCAGATTCTGCTCTCTGTCAACAAACAAAGTATTAAGTACACTACAATACTAACAAGCAGGAAACAGACGAATAAATCATTTACACACACACACTGTGACACACAAAAGATGGGTGACTGTAAGCCATTTGGTTGGATTAATTGAATTGTGTTTTATGCCGTGCTTAATGGTATTTCACTTTTATGACGCTGATTATTCCAACAATAATTGACACTATCACCACCAAGAAGTGACATGTTTCCATAATGTTGGAAAGTTGATCTTCCTCCAGTTCTAAGTTAAGACAAAACAAACTGCCCTTAGTGGTAAGCAGTTTGGATTGAAGCTCAAGAGTTTGTGTTGTTGTAAAAATACAACTAGTACAAGAAGCAATGCCTTTATATTGTCAAACTCTCCTAATTGACCTATTCTTGCATTTCTTAAAATAACCTCATACATGTTTCAATTAACAGAAGGATTATATAATTAAAATTGCAAATCGAAGTTAAAGATTGAAGTGACTAATACACTTCCTGGCTGAAAATGATACTCACTGAAATTGTATCTGTGAGACGACATCTTCCAGTATTTTCATTTTCCTATGAGCAGCACTTGAGGGGTCCTTAGACAATTTACTAGTTGTTGGATCATTTTCTTCATCCTCAATAGCTTTTCGTATATTTTCAGCCGTAATTTCAATGTCTTCATCCTCATCATCTGGAAAATCCACAAATGTATCGTGCTTTTCATTTCCGGAATCCTCTTCTTCACTCTCAGATGTGTCACCATCCTCATCATCATCATCATCATCACCAGGTGTATCTGGGAAACCTTGGGTAGAAGTCAAATAAACCAGACATTGATTTGTTTATTTGATTGGGGTTTAACGTCGTACTCACTTATATGACCTCGAGCCAGCCCAATTGGTAAACCACCCTTGACATCACTGGCAACAAACAAAGACAGGACGGACAAATACATGTACAGGACAACAACAACAGGCCACAATACAGACACCACAAACAGATCTGCTTCCTGTTTCCCTTTAGCTCTGAGAGCACCAGGGCAACATGAAACTCCTCGCAACCTCCCGCAACAGACATTGAAGCTTTTATACTGTGATGCTTCCATGAATTGCTTTCCACTCATTGATGTACACAAATCAGTTGTTTTAAAAATGGACATTCCTCACAGTAAGGATCCATGGTAGTTGAGCATTAAATTGTGATTTGAAGCTATGGATACACCCATTGATAGTAAATGCTTTGTAAAATCTGGGATTACGGCTCGGCCTTATCCAGGTCCTATCTACAAAAAATCAGGTACTTGGTATTGTTCTCATAATTCTGTTTCAGTAAGGATTCTGGAAAACTGGCGAGCTTAAAGGTTGTCAAAGCGCTTAACTATGGCAATAGATGGCTCATGAGTCTCCTTCTTTCACGACTTTTGGCTTTGTTTTAAAGGTTTGCAAAAACATATAAATATATTTGACATATACAGAATGTGAGTTAATGTGAATAAATAAGAATGAGCAATATCTTCTCCTCCATTGATATTCAATGTCAATTGTTGATTTATCTGAATTGTGAATTAAAATGGAAGAGCAATCGAGCATAAAACATCTCTTTAATGGATTTACATGGTTGACAAGGGGCTGTATGACAAACTGCCTTAGCGGTTTAAGACACTCAAAAGAGTCCTGACAGCCTTTTCTTCCTTCAATCAGCTCCAATTGTTTCGAGTTTATGAGTGAATTTGTTCTCAAGTTAAATCATGTTCACATCACAAAGGGTGAATATTGTAAAATTAAGCTTATGCAATGGCAGGCATATTGTTTGCAAAATTTGTTGAAATGCAACTTCCTCCAGCCTTAATCTTAATTTATCAAGATTTAATATTGTGTTATCAACATTAACAGACAATAATGCAATTGCAAAATTACGCAATGACAAAATATTCTTTTGCAGAATTTAGTGAAACGCAATTTCATCTATTGTTTTTATGACAAGCTGATAGTGCAATAAAACTAAGTGTAAAGGCCATACTCAGTATTGTTCTCTGGCTATCCTGAACATCTATAGGCTTGTGTTTATCTGCAAGAGGGTTTTTTGACTGATAATGATCCTCCCAACTGTCTGCTACATCTTCCTCTTCCTCGTCCCCCTCCTCCCAAGTATGTGGAAACGCGGACGCCATTTCATTCACACTTCATTGTCTAAAAAACAATCAAACATAATAATGATATATGTAAGAGGAATTCAATGCACAACAAATGATAAATGATGATGAACTTGTAGTACTACTGAAAAGTTCTCTACCGTATAATCCCTATCATTATGAACACCTCTACTCAGATATCCACAACATTCTTGTCCAGGATTAGCTTCAAATGGTTTCAAAATTTAGAACTTATCAACGTGTAAGCTTATAGCTTGAAACCCATAATTAATGATCGCATTGTGTGACGATTAACCTCTAGTGAGGCCATTAATCCTCCACATGCGTCTACAACAACACTGCTGCGTAAGCACTCAGCACGATCTATGTGTACGTGAAGCATCATCTATATGACTGATGCCTTAACTCCATAGCATAGCCATTGCTACAAAAATAAATAAATAAAGTTTGTTTTCCACTCATTTCCACTCCAATGATCCATTTGAACTAGAATTTGCTAACAAAGTACAGAAATATCAAACTATGTTCTCACGAAAAGTTAATTTGTTTGATTGGGGTTTAACATCGCACTCAAAGGTATTTCACTTATATGATAACTGACTGTCCACTTCACACTGTTCTGACATTGCCTTATCACGGTGGAAAAACGACCCCGTAAAAACTAAACCGTAAAGTATATTATCATCCAGCTTACATGTAAATGTGAACAAAGAACTCTGTTCATCACCATTATTATCCAGATTACATGTAAATGCCAACATGTCGCATTGTGGGCTTGTAGACTGTCACTGAGACACGAACAACTTTTCACGTGAAATTCTGCAAACTGTTTACTTTTATCATATATGTTGATGAGAAAGACTAGGCTCATTTATTAAAAACGATAAGGCAGTAAAAATGGGTGGATTTTAAAGGTCGTGCGCAATCTATTAAAACGATGCGTTTTTAATACATCTTCCATATATCGCATAAGTGGTTTTAATCACCTACAATTTGCTTAAAGTTAAAAGTAACTTTAATATGTGCAGCCAGTAGTCAAATCACATACAGCTTAAAGGGAGATAATATAGTCAGCAATCAACCTGATTCTGTGACATTGCTCCTTTTAATAATTGGGACATTTCTCTGTCGACAAAGGTAATGGGAATATGATCAATAAGTCGACATGAGAATATGATAAATAAGTCGACATGGGAATATGATAAATGAGTCGACAGAGTTGATTTTCTCAGCTATATCAGATGACGTGGTGTTGTTGTGGTTTCGCTAGACGCCAAGGATTTGAACCAAACATTATGTTACCCGGTATTAGTTCTACAATTACATGTGGTCTGCCTTAAGATTTGGTGGGTCTTTTGGTAAAATGGGTGTCCTAAACTACGATTAAACTTTCCAGGACACTTATTTCGTGCAACTCACAACCATTTTAAATAAATGTACAACGAACGCCACAAACGTAGAGGATCGAGTTTCTAAAACGAAAGTAAATTTGTGACATGCGGATAGGAGCAGGGCGCCAGTCAGCATCTGATTGGCTGGGAAATAGACGTGCCATTCTCCAATATACATTCAAAGTACATTTTTCATCTAAGCATAAGTTTTGAGTGAGAATATATTCTTATCTAAGAGGTGCTTCGTGGCAACATTTGTAGCTTTCTGTATTTGCGTGTACAAAATTGGAGCGTATAGCATCTTTTTGTTTTTTCTCCTACATTCAAACTTTCATTTTTATGTCAACAAATGGAAAGTTTGAGTGAGAATATATTTTGATCAATGAGGTGCTACATGGCAACATTTGTTGTGTGACATATTTCAGTATGTGACTAACTATTTATAAGAGAAATGGCGTCTATCAACTCTTCGTTTGGCTGCAAAATACATTCAAACTTCAAACATTTATCAAATGAGGCAAGTTTGAGTGAGAATATATTTTGACCAATGAGGTGATGGCAACATTACTTGATTTGTATGTTGGTGTATGTGACTAACTATTTAGGCCTATAACCGAATTGGCGTGTAGCGCCTCTTTGTTTGGGTTATATACATGTTTGAAAACGTGTTTCAGTCAGTGAAAATTAGCTGGATTTACAGTGTAGCCTACATTCAAAATACATTAGCCTAATTTGAAAATCTTAATGTCTGGTGAATGTGAAACGAATGTGTGAGAAAGTCTTATTTTTTGTGTTTTTGAATGTCTTGTGAATGTCTGACGAATATTTTTTTCCGAATATGTCTCGGATGTCCAATGTCGAATATCAAACTGACGCGTAAAAGGGTAAAGCACTGCTACATTGTAAATCTGTCATTGAAGCTATCATTTTTATTAGAAATTCACGGAGCTAAAAAATAATACATGATTTTAGGAAACTGTTGCCCAATTATTAACAGACGTTACCTTCTTTCGTTTGACCACTGAATCGAAGTATAAATCTTTTAAAATTTGTGTTCTAAAAATATATAGGCCATACCCATTGATCTATAAGCTTATATATGATTGTTATAATTTTTCAATGTAGAGAAAATATATTTTTGCTTGCCACCACCTACGCCAGCCACCACCCTGGGACTACAATATACACCTGGTGCGAACTGGGCAAGCACTGTGTAAGCTACCAGCTATAGCTACTGCTTTAAAAAAATGAATAACACTGACCAAAACTGTCATATTTCTTCAATTCGTATTGTTGGCCGAAAACCCAGAAGTGTGTTCTTTTTGCCAAGAATTGTTGAGCTATGTACCCTGCATCTCTGTTCCAAATCTCAGCTTTCTGCTTTTAATATTTATAACGATATACGTTTTTTTGTATTTACGTAAGACAAATATTGAATGCTCCCTTCGAATTGTGAACTGTGTGGGAACTGCGAACTGAATTCTACGACAGCATAGAGGGACCCCGTTGTGAAAAATTTACCGTCAGATTATCTCCTAATAAGTCCTAATTAGGAAATAATAAGTCCTAATTAGGAGATAAATTATGCCCTAATTAGGAGATAATAAGTCCTTATTAGGAGATAACATGGCAACGATAGGTTATTATGGGAAGACGATAGAAGCTACTCGGAGGACGATAGGTCCACATTTGGGAGAGATATGTCCAAATCGAGGGACTATAAGTCCTTATCGAAAGACTTAAACCCAATCGGAAGAATATAAGTACCAATATACTTTCCATAATGGAGTTATAGTCTCCATTTGGTAACTATGTTGTCCAGAATAATGGTTTCCCTATTAGGATTTATGGTTTCCACATTGAGACTAAGTATCAATAATTTATCTCCTAATTAGGAGATAGTATCCCCTAATTAGCACTTATTATCTCCTAATTAGGACTTATTATAATCTGACAGAAATTTTTTTTACAACGTGGCCCCTCTATGCTGCCATAGCCGTAGACTTACAACTTCACAGACGTGCTGAAATATTGCACAATACTAACCTTTTCGCCTGTGTGCAGTTTATCTGTCCCTTTAATATCTAAAATAAGTAGGTCGGTCACACATTGCTATCAACTCGGATAACTAGTCTGGCAACCTGTTTTGTCACTTTTGTCTTTATTATACATGTGAACTTTTTTTCACAAAATTCATTTTCACATATGTAAAATAAATGAGTTTATGTTACATACATGAAAACTATTTTCACATATGTAAAATATATGAGTTTATTTTACATACATGAAAACTATTTTCACATATGTAAAATAAATGAGAAACATGAAAAATATTTTCACGTGTGTAAAATAAATGAGTTTACTTTACATACACGAAAAATATTTTCACGCATGTGAACAGATTTACACAAATGTGAAAGAAATTATTTATTTGAAATTCTTTTCACTTACTCGACAAACATTCGACATATACTAGTATATCAAATAAACTTTTAGTTAACATATGTGGAAATATTTTCCACATATATGTAAGGTAAAAAAGCCAGTTGAACTATTTTGTACACATTTGAAATAAAAACACCCAAGCCAAAAATAACTTTTCCCTCAAAGCCAAAACTAAAAATCTGACCAGAAGTCTCTGCATCCATGGATGGCATAAGCAGTGTTGTTAAACTGTCATCAGAAATAGGGTCTAAGTTTTTTTCTATGTGCAACTTTTATGTACATACATGTAAAATAAAATTTTCGTTCAACATATATCTGAAAATCTTTTTCACATATGTGAAATGGTTAATTTTTTATATTTTATTTCACACAAGTGAAAAAAAAAAAAATTCACATAATTATGTTGAAAAGAATTCTATATGTGTGAAATACATTTTTGTCTCCTACTTCTTTTATCCCTAATTTCATATGTGAAATTGTTATTCACATAAGTGAGAATCTTTTTAACATTTTTGTGACACAATTTCACACAATTATGTGAAAAACAATTGTACATATAAAAAATAAAAACAAACTAATACTCGACATTTGTAGAATAAAGATAGAATTGATAATACAGCTTTTCATAATTAACTCTATTTATCGAGGCATTTATGGTTCGAATTTTATGTAGGCCTACAAACAGATATTTCTTGACTTATTTGTATGCCTTGGAGTCTTTTGGTGATCTCATGGCCACTGGTCCTGAGACTGCTGTAAGTTTAGTTCAGTTGTGCAAATATATCTTAGTAAACATAACGTCCATATTATTGTAGGTAGGTACGAATTGTATGGTGTACTGCTATACGTTTAATAAGCTATAGGGTCATTCCCTGTCAAATCAACCAGTTTTTTAAAAAAAGTTCCCGCTCGACCCAATCAGCTTTAGATGAATCTCTATTAAAGTAATCCATTGTGTGAAAGATCATCACACACAAACTGTTAGCCTGATACCACATTTCGTTTCCAAGATGTGAGTGGATATATGCATCCCATATCACAGATGTATTAACTCCAGATGGTTGTCTATCGCCACAAACAAGTAAGGGTTAATAAAGTCATTAGTAAAGGATTGGCAAACGTCCATAGTTGGGTCAGGGTAAAAAATAACATTATTTTATATGTAATGTGACCATATGTAAATGCTATATAGAAAACTGAGACCTATTTTGGTATGATATTAATCAGATTGGAGGAGCTCCTGTGATAAATGATAATGTTGTGATCAGATCTTAGCCACATAGCGTCAAAGCTGGTTTGGAGTTTTATATCCCGCAAAATTACGCAAAATTTATATTTTTCAAAATATGGCCTTACCATGAAGGAGTTGGAGTACCAAAGCTGACATTTTGTTAATGAGTAGATCTAATATATGTGTTTAAGTGGTGTAAAGTTAAGAAAAGGTTTTAACTGTCCACATGGAAATCCATTTTAGATATGGGAGGGCATTTTTCACCCAGACCCAACTAAGAATGTTTGCCATTCCTTTACAAATGACTTGATAAAACCTTACAAGTTTGTTTGTGGCGATAGACAACCTCCTATAGTTAATACCTCTGTAATATGGGATGCATGTGTCTACTGATATAGGTACAGGGTGACCTCAGAAATCGCCCAAATCATGTGCGACTGAACAAAGTGGGTACTTTGGGCGCATATAAGTTGACAAGGATATGAGGTACACGTAATCTGATGCCATATCCTGGTAATTTGGCCAAAAGTACGTTAGGATAAAAAGGTTCATCGGCTGAGCCCGATTCCAAGTTATAAGCTTTCGAAGTGAGAAAAAAACATTTTTGCGCATTCTCACGAGCTTATTTACAAAATTTCAGGAGGCTATATCTCGGAAAAGAAATGTCATACGAGGCTAATGAAATCTTTTGTGTATTTTCATAAAATGGATTTTTTTTATCAAAATCTGAGAGGGTCGAGCGGGGACCACTGGTTGATTTGACATGGAACGACCCTATATAGTTAGAACGGTCCAAATGTTCCAAAGAATAAAACAAAAAGTACTAGCTGAGGAGTAACGGGGGTGGTACTACATGATTAATATTCATTCTTATTTTTGTGTATCTTAGAACTTACTGTATTCTGTTGACAGAATGAACAAGAACTGACAGGCAGTTATGTCGGTAGTCAGCAGCAATCCTGTTTCTATACTGAAGCTATCAATGACAAAAACTCCCCTAATATATTCAGCCTAACTTAATATATGACACACTATTATCAGAGGTATGGAAGGCCGTCTCGGTACAACACTACCATGGCTTCAATATATAATCTGATATCATTTGATCTCGTTGATAATAGATTTTTTAATTTTTTTTATTTAATCATTCCATTAATACGAAATATACTGCCAGCTTGGTGTTCTGAAGGCTATTTCATTTTCTTCATATTGGTTTTAGTTTAAGGATATACTTTCTGCTTAAAAGAAGCTAGCTTAATATCTTTTTTTAACCATAAAGATATAAACCCAAGACCAAATCCGATAACACACGACAATATAGCCCTAGTAGTATAGAGTGAGCAACTCAGCGCACATGCTATTACATAATAGGGCAGTCTTATGCGTTAACAAGAACTAATTTATTACAAAAATAGTAATGCGGACTCATTTGGAATCCGCATTACTATTTATGTAGTAATATTTTATTACATACAAAGTAAGATTCAACGTTATTATGCACTAAGGTGCTAACCCCCACACCTTGTTACATGTCTACATGATATGTTAGGACTGTATGATATTTAGCACTAAGGTGTGGAGAGAACAGCGTCCTCGACGTGCCGTCACCAGTTGAGCAAGATGGCGTCGTGAGGGGTTCACCGGAGTGCATGACAAGTGTGTCGTCTAATGGAGTGTGATGGCCGGGATTTTGGGAGTTAACTCTGTTGCCAAAGAAAGTCTTGCTAAACGCAAGTCTAATATATGAGTAAGGCGAATGGGTGTCGTTGAGCGGTCGGTTTAAAAAAGAACGGGTTGAATTTATTCTAGGACTGACGATGGCGGGGTATATGACCGAGCCGGATGCCAGGCCATGAGAAGCAATTACTTTGACGCTATAAAAAGGTGTCAGTACGTCAATATTTTGAAAAATGAAAGTACAGATGGCGCAGTGCAAATGCTGTTGAGATCCGGGCAATTAGGCTTGCATTTCCTATTACATCATAAAGAAGGGTTGTTACTTATCATGTAGTGCGAAACCGATGGGTAACAGCGCACGACTGACTGAGGAAGGTGGACCCTAGGGCTGTCATGGAGTGGTGTGGGTGTATTTCCGTGATGCTTTGTACGCGGCGGACTCTCGCGAGAGTAACCAAGATGTGACAAGATTTGACCTGGGTTAGTGCGGGGGTGGGGGGGGGGTGGGGGGGG
>JAVFBW010197017.1:0-10081 GCA_034783835.1 Mopalia ciliata
TAAGTAAACAACTTTACCTAGCACGTGATACTCAAATAGAAATTACTGTAATTACTTCAAACCAACTTCACAACAAGACCTCGTATTTTAACAGAATACGTCCAACATCACCGAATGTGTATATAAATTTAATAAATTTCAGTTAAAAAAATAAGATGTCATACAGATGAAATATATCACTGGAGAAATTCCGGTTATTGACCCTCGTGTATATAAGCGAGCCCACGGTTTAAATTCGGCAATCGCAGAGGTGTTTTTTACGAGGTTTCCCCATATTATCCAGACACCAATATTTGATCGGTACAATTGTGTGCTCCATTGATATTTCCGTACACACAACCACGCACATTAGGTTCAATCATGTGTATGTGAAGATTCTTTCTGATATACTGGAAGGAAAGAGACAATTGCAACTACATATAAAACAATGCAAAACGAAACAAAAATGATCAGAAATATACAACAATGTATTAACTATTGAATAAAAGACACATACAATCCTGATATTACACACCGGCTAAAACAATTACTTTGAAAATAGGATACAAAGTAATATGAACAATAGAAATACAAGACAGAAATAACTCAATCAAACCTTAGAAAAAATGTATTTATTATTTTGTCCGTGACAGACTATGAAAAATGAATCAAATCATGGTTCGTAAAACTATACACACCTGTGTTCAATGATGGACCGAAGTGCCATCATGCGGCTGACAATTAAAAACTTTAAAAGCTATAGGGTTGACAGTGTAGAAGGTTTTGCTAATTAGGTGGAACGGACGAAAAACTCGTACTGAGAATGTGTGGCTAAAGACAAAATTCAAATTATATTCAAGTGTATGATTCGCAAATATCACACTTTCACTATAGGCGTAGTTTGATCATGATAAAACCCTTACAATAAGTGTTTACATGTTGTTGTGGATACACTGACAACGAGTCGTTTCACTCCTCTGACAGCTTTTGCAAACAACTTCTGGTTTAGGTTGTCTGCCTTCTTATACTACTTTTATGTACAGCCAATGTATTCGAGTCGTCGACAATCATGCATATGAGAAAGTCACACGATGTGGCTTCGGCAATCACAATTTTGTTTACGAGGGTTTCTCCTGGTTTTCACTGTACTTAGGAAATGAAAAGTTTTAAGTAGACAATGAAATACCTTTGAGTACAACGTTACGCCTTAATCAATTAATCAATCAACCAAACAGGCAAGTCCATTCCAACAAAGTTTGTCCCCCTCAAACAGTATTGCAAGCACGGGTTTGACGCAGTGGAAGTTGTAGAATGGACCCAGATGTGTTTCTGTGTTGGCGATTCGGTGTTTCACGACCGTTGTAATTCCCTTGAAATGTTGTCCTCGTTGTCATAGGTTTGTCTATTATCTAGTGTTAATAGTACTTGAACGAAACAAGGAATTCACAGGCCACCCATTAAACCAATAGCGTCTAGGTATAAACTAAATTATCTTTTTGGCAGAAGTATATTTTCTAGCTCTACACAAATCTGTTGGAATCCAGCCGAAGTCTGCCAGACAGCAATTATAGTTCCATAAAATAGATTCGAGTATATGTCATTAAGCTTAAAGGCGACCTCGTAAATTGGGAAATAATTATGTTACGGCTTTTGCTAGAGTTCGGAATGATATAAAACAGATTATGGCGAGATAAGAGCAAATTTGGTCTATGGAAATCTATGTCGATCACTGTCTGTGAGAGTACATTATAACAGCGTATAGATATTACTAGAGAATGGCATGGCTCGATAAGAGCAAATATAGTCAACGAAGAATGAACTGGTCAGAAATATTTTGTGTCGACCGGATCTTTTTCTGGGAAGAAAATATCAACATGCATTTCACCCATAATATAAACAGTATGACTTTCATACATCAAATGCTTATGAATATAAGTAGAAGGCCGGGTGGCTGAGTGGTCTAGGTGGCCGGCATTTACTGCTGGCGATTCGGTGCCTTACTCTGAGGGTCGTGGGTTCGATTCCCCGACGGGTTTCAACCTGCAAAATTTTCTGAACTAGAATCTGTCAAACTAAGAAAGTGTTATCCCAAAATAACGAAAATACTATCAAATGCTTATGACAAATTTCTTTTCTGAAAAAGCAGCTGTAAGGATCAATGGCTGATATAATTATGATACTAACAAATACCTTTAACGATCTCTACATAGGATGCAATGTAGTTAACCTATCAAACAAGGCTATAAACAATGCAATCAATAAACTATAGAAGGAAAGTTTGTTAAAAGAGTCAATCTGGTCTGCCGGCTGCAAAACATCATTCAAGGGGCGTTCGGCTTGACGAATCCAGGCATTAACCATGAATCTTACGAGTAGCTCTGATTTTATTGGCATATTCGTTGACTTAGTTACATGACAATTTCAGTGTTAAACATGTATTCCTTATAAATTGTTGCTAATATTTCCCATTAACACCGATATATGTATAGAATTATACGCTTTAGTTTTACTGTTATGACCATGTAATAGAACCTCACTCAATGTTATATTAAAGACCCTTATCAAAAATAAAAACACTTTTTCCATAAATTGTTCGTCTATTTAACAACTTTATCTGTAGCATTGTCTTAATACTGAAAACTGTTTACAGTGCGGTTTACCATGACAACATAAAACCATCGGCATTGTGTAAGATTATACAGGGCCCACGACTACCATGTTCATTTACATTGTCAATGGTCCTTTCCTTCCAAACGTCACTGCGATATCAGTTTGTATTTCTGAGGGAACCAGGATACACATATTCACACTCGTGGGTTTGCTCTCGTGTCATGATTTAGCCATTTGGACAGATCAGAATAATGTAGATTATACATGGTTAGTCTATTTCATTTCTCGAAGTACTAAAATTAACTCTTTAGCGTAAGTTGCTATTTTATTATACAGTAAAGCTATGACTGAATTGCTTGAACGCAAAGTTCATTAAGCTATTTGCTCATCACAGAATTAGCTAGGCTAAGTAAAGGATAACATTGACTCTCTCATGTGTTATGTATTTAAGAACATACCGAGTTAGTTCTCATTAGGGTTTGGTGTAACTTAGGTCTCAATGGCTATAACTGCGTGCCAGCCCAATGGGTGGAAGAAACCACCCTCGACGCCACTGGCAACACATAAAGACCAAAGAGGCAAATACAGGACAATCGTGGGGCGTTTTACAAAGACAGCACAAACAGATCAGCTTCCTGTTGGCCATTAAGTCTGAGAGCACCAGGAAGCTCTCGCCCAAAACCGTCCACGCGATATAATATTATCACTAGTACTAATTCTCTAAGACTTTATTCATTGGTTGTGTAGACATGATGCTGTTGAATGAATTTGACAAAGCAATCCCTAACTGTGTGAAAGTAACCTATGGACCAACAGCATCGCATCACGTAGAGTACTCAAGGAGACGGAATTCCTGTGGGTGCCTTCACGACACACACGCTGTTTTATTGTAGTAGGCTTTTGGAAATAAACCTCGTTATATTAAATGACTATCTGAAAAGGCGCTGACCAAATAATCAAGGTTAACGTAGTACAAGTAATACAATAGATTTATGCGGTCTGTCACGCTGTGAACTTACTTGGAGCAACCTAAATATAGTCACGGTTACAAAGTAATATTTATTGACCGTGGCTGTGTTACTATATATGACATTAACGACATGTGAACCCGAATAAAACGATCTGTATGTCGAAAATAAAACGTTTTCCTGACACTTAATATGGTCACTGGAATGTCTGTTAGCGTATTGTTTTGATTGATTGATTTGTGTTTAACGCCGTGTCGAAGGGTATTCCACTTATATGACAGCGGTGTATCCAACAGCGATTGTCACACTGACACAACCGCAAAATGTGAAGAGTTTTGCTATTAAGGAACACAGTTGTTGTAAACAAAGCATTATATCTATATTTAAATTATACCGCCCTCAGCCCGCGGGCGTGTATCGTTTTGGTAGAACACATTTTTAGGTGCGACGTAAAGTGATCGAATTATGTATATCCACACCTCAAAATATTATTCGGGCAGGTGCCAATTCATTCTCTTGTCTTCATTAATAGATGTATATAAATATATACAAAGTGTTTAATCTAAGAAACGTACATTAACTTAAACTTCACTCTACAGGATGTTGAAGTATTGAGATCGGGCTATTTTGTTTGTCTTCGCTTTGGGTGGACCGAACTGTCTATCCGAATGACATTCCTTATTGTATCTGGCAGCGGAACAGTTTGATGTTTCAATATAACGTCTATTGCCCTGTCTTATTAGCAGAAGAGTAATCATATATTACTATAGGCCTCCAAAATTCCTGGCAAGAAATAAATGGTCATTTCTCATAGGAATATTCTCAATCTGTACACGGGTCTATTGTAATCCAGTGGACGTGCCCTGTACTATTCAATATCCACTAAACAGACTCTGATAATATCTGCCTATGCATGGAGACGACTTCACAAATTGATAAATAATCGAGTTAAAGATATTACTCTAGATGTATATGTATTAAAAATGATCATTCGAGAGCCAGTCTCTGTTGTAGCCAAAACCCATGGGTTTGTTCCTGAGAACCTACTATAGACATATTAAACAAAGCCCACAAAAATTTAATAAGAAAACTCAATTTTTTTTTTATATAGAATAGAACGGATTTAGTATTTCGGTCTTATGATCAACGTAGCGACAATGGCACAGTCATTGATTCTCATGTTTTACTTCAATTTGTTTGGATGATTTATCATATATTTTTAAATTCACATTGAGTACGGTACTGTAGCGAAAATGTAGCTTCAACCTAAAGGCAATATGATTTTTTGCTTATCCGTTTCTGATAAGATTGATCTTTGTGTTTTATGTGAGAGTAAAATAAATCAATTAATAAGAGTGTTTAACACAATATGATAGGGTTTTGTTCTCATCAATCACATGGTTTTATATGATAACCAACTGTAATCAAGATAGTCTTAAACACAACATTTACATATAAAACATGGAAGGACTTGGTATGGATAACAACTTTTGAATTTCTTTTCAAACTTGTTATTTATCAAAATTTCAACTTTGATACTTGATAACGGTCTGTGGAATGAGATAGAAACATACAAACTAGGTATGTATAACAATTCTTAATTTATTGGATACTACCTTTCTATCGTATTCATGAGATCCTTTTCAAGTTTGGTACTTGAAAACAATCTATGGAATGAGAAAGAAACATACAAACTTGGTATGGATAACAATTCCTTAAGTGACCTATATTTGAATTCAAACAAACTGCTTTAAGCCAGTACGAAAATAAATGTAAAATGCTGTGTTGGTGATGCGCTTATGTAATGACGATACTTTGTGTTTCGAAAATCTTCACATGTAAAATAAACAAAATTCAATTTGGCTAAAAAGCTTCTTCAGATTGTGTACAATCGTTCCAGTGTTCTTACACTCAATAAAATCGTTATGAACCGGTCATCATGTATTTAACACTGATAAGGACATGATATAGATTATTCAGTGACCTATATTTGATCGCGTGCAATCAAATTAATTGCTGTTCCAGTCACATGGCCTTACACGCACCTAGACACACAAATACAGTGGGTTTAGTTTGTAAGTTAACATTCTCCTTGGAATAGTTTTACGGAAAGAGACAATTGCGACCGTATGTAGAGCAATGTAAAGAGTATTGACACACATACAACTGTGAATTAAGCATTCAGGCTATGGAGCCCAATACAAAAACTATGTTTATATTAGAAACTGGTTAAAATGCATTACTCTTACAATATGATACAAAGTGATACACAAAATGGTAACACAAAACAGAACTGGTAAAAATGCTCCTTTGTTTCTTTAATAACGCTGAGGGAAAAAACAAGTATTTTTTGTTTGTCGACGATACACTTTAAAACATGATACAAGATTTTTTTGCAAAAATTTTATAATCTTATTACTCATCAGATTAGTCTACTTCTTTTATAAGTGTACGGTTTGAAACCCATGTGTTGAATTTTATAGAAGGCATGTTTTATTAAGTTTGACGGATGAACGACTACGTACTCATATTCTGGGATAATATATCAAAGAATTCAACTGTCACAGTGTATGAGGCTCCAGTGTGTCCCGAAATTTCTAATAAGTCGTCATTTATTCCTCGTTGGCATAGTTTTGTCGATTATATAAGGTTAAAAGCGGTTACAGCGAAACAATGAAATTATAGGTCACTTATCAAAGCTTTGGCTCCAGGATATAACTAATTGATCTAGTTCACTGTTGTATATTCAACAGTCGTATACAAATCTTTTGGCATTCGACTGGAGTCTGCCATATAGCAATTATATTTCCATAAACCAGACTGATAAGCTTGGGAGGCGACTCCACAAATTGTTTTACGTTTTTTTCTACATTTAACCGTGATCTAAAAGAGATTATTGCGAGAAAAAAGCAAATTAGGTGAGCAGGGTCTGAAACTCGGAAAAAATTTCTTTTTTAATGACGGGTAAGGATAACAATACTTATACAAAAACTTCTTTAATATGGAGTGAACAAATATTGAAAATAAATTTGATGTCCAAGTTGGCATATGTCTTTTATTACCTAAATTGAGAGTGTATTGAAGACGGTTTACTATAAAGTAGTCCCAGTGTCCGGCAATTACTGCTGGTGGTTTACCTCGCAAAGATTTTTAGACTATCACTTCTCCAGACAAAAAAAAAGTGTCAGGCAAAGAAATTGTGAGGTTTACACACAATATTCGTGATAAATAACGGAAGAGACCTTTCGGAATAAAAAAAATATGCCTAAATTCCGTAAGACGTACATATCTCTGTTCAGTGTGAAAAATTGGTAATGTTAATTTCCTGATTGAAGATATTACCAAAGTTTATGAATCGTATCATTGTATGGAGAGGCAAGCTGATAAACGTACATAGAACTGGGAATTCAGTGACACCAATCAAAATATAGAGACGTGCAGCACCATGGTAGATGTCATCAGATTCATCTTTAATTGACAAAAAAGTACTAGAGAAATCTCTAATTATAATTTTAGTGGTAAGCTGGGGGGAATCTTCGTAAATACAACACAGCATTTTACTGCACCATACGATAAACCATATTTTAAAACTGGGATGGAAATCGGCCTCGAATCTGCCAAAAGGAGTTTCGCTGGTCACAGAATCAGCACGAGGCGCCTGTCCGGATTCTAACTCTGATCAATAATTGATGACCAGATCAGGTTTAACACGTTACTTGTTACATTTTTGTCTTCTTATATCTAGATAAATCTGTGCTGTTTTGACGGCAACTGAACGCACTTAATTTGTTAATGAATCTGGTACCTTCTATAAAGGAATACCATTTCTGTACAAAGTTAAAAGATACTCATTCAGGCTCTAGGGAGTCATTTCCATTATCCCAGAAAAGCAGCTTTAATTTAAATAAAGCTCTCAATGACTGGGAAGGACATTGAATAATTAAAAATCAATCTAGTTTTTCCTGGCACAATTGATTCGGAATTAAAACATCCGGCGCTTCACCTGATTAATGTTGTTCAACTGTATCGCTTATGGATATATGCTTTAATGCGGTGATCGACAGCCTACAGCAAGCTGGGGTCCAGAACATTAAACACCTTTGTTGAGTTTATTAGCACTATCGACTAGTTCGGCTTATCACACGGTGTTTGGTTAAGCGGCTAAGTGAGTGCCTTCCTCACATCAACGGTCACCATCAGCACAGAATTCTGTGTCATGACGTAAACTTAATTTACTACTGGAGTACTTGATTTGTCTGCCAACTGCTTTGAATTACGGTAGACACTATAAGCATTTGTTGGTTACAACGCAACGACTTTCTGTGTCTGCACTCTGGTCAAAGTTACCGGTCTTCTGTTGTTACTCTAATATTGCGAACGATGTTAACTCTTATATCATTCTCCTACAACATATTATCAACTGTTAAGAAGTACACTAGTAAAAGACAGTATATATAAAGCGCTTTCCATAATTTATTTCATCATCATTATTTAAAATTATTTGCGTGTTCATTCGGTATAATGATTTACTCGAAAGTATTGGTTTAAATGCACATACACACACTCGAATCGACTTTCACATCATATGAGCATATACCCTGTAACTGTAACTCAAACACTTAGTACACTTTGACCTACTAGACATAACAATTTAGAGATTAACGTCAATAGATCATACTAAGCTCAAGTATAGCAGTGGGTATACTCGCAATTACAAACAATTACTTAATTTATTTAACATTAAATAAGAAACCAGTTGAATCAGCGTATATGTACAGCGGGCAGAAAGTATTCAGCCCACCCAAACCTTTAGGAATGACAACAATGTTTATGGAGATCTCTAGTCTAAGTCTGGGGGATTTCGTCTTTCCAATTATCACCTTGTTCCTCACAGAACACCTGTTCCCGACCCGTGCTTCTTTCTTGGTTCTACTCCCTAAATGCATTTAACTTGATTAAGGTAAACATTTTTAACGTGAGACAGGTGGCTAGTAGACAGGCAGAAACTAACACAAGATAACAGATACACTAAGAGGCAGAATTGTCAACAAAACTTTACTCTAAATATGTACCAAAATTATCAAGATAAAGGTAAACGATGTTTCCATAAACACGCTTAAAACTAATTTGTCTTCTTGAATTACTAAAGGTTGTCCCGATTCCTTTTTGTCTGTGATTGAGAAGTAGATAAGCAGTTTTTTTGGCATGGTTCAGGTAGCAGACAAACAACAAAATCAGCGTGTAAATGGAGTGTTTCATTGAGCCAGTCAAAATGTCAATCACAGTAATTTTTTTAGTTTTTCATCTATCGAGAATGTCTTTATCAAAGTGTCAGTAGATGATATGTGACCCCTATGTCTAAATTGATTTACTTAATCGATATTTAAACGATAAAGCGGTCCAATTCAAAATAATGACTTGACTCAATCAAGACTTACCTCACATGTGCTTAACAATGAAATAATACAAAATCAGCGATGTTTCGCAAAACGATAACTTTGTTTCCACTCGATATTTCCGCATTCATGATGCTATCGTGAGGATGAGCAACAACAAACGTTTATCTCCGTAAAAAACTTAGAAGTAAACAAAAGCAAAATCAAAATAAACATTGACGTACGAATGTGCTGTGGCTGTTCAAACAAAAGACAGTATAGAATGGAATTGATGTAAGCGGTTGAAAGGCATTACGAAAACAGACAAAATGTTTGCCTGTTTTGAGAATTCCTTTATCGTCTTTAAGAGAAGACAAGTGAGAATCAAGACCTCATTGTTTATATTTTGCCATATATTTTTGTTAAATGTGCACCGCTAAATAAATAAATATTGAAGTTTTTTTATTATGATTTCCCAAAGTTGATGCTGTGTTATTTGAGATAAACATTTTAACTGGTACTGGTGTCGTATAAAATGCCACTGAATATGCTTAGGGAAACACACTTACTCCTCTAAAGAAGTTGTCCTCAAATTGACCTGTATAGAGCCCTCAATTCCGTTCATTATCGTCACATTCAATGCAGTTTATCTTCTACGTGCTCATTTGATTTAGCAGCTCAGCCTGATTTGAGATAATTTATCAGCCCATTATTTGTCAGCTATCACACGTTAAACCCCAGAGAGCTGCATTAATGATGAAAATCGTTTATACTCTCTGAGAGATTTACAGTACCACACTCTATTCAAAGGTGTCCTCTAAATCAAAATTACACAAATATAGATGATTTCCCGTTATACTTTACCACCGTTCCAATAAATATTTTGCGATACAAACCAATTTTATTCCGTACGTTTTTCCTAAAGCTTCCATCAATTGTTTGCTAACCGTTATTTACTATCCAGGAAATGTCTTTGTTTGGCATATCATATCCTGCGATAATATAACAACGAATTCAACCGTCAAGGTTTATGAGACTCCAGTGTGTCCCGATATTTTTAAAAGTCGTCATTTATTCCTCGTTGGCAGAATTTTGTCAACAAGCTGATTCAACGAAACAATCAAATTACTGGTCACTTATGAAAGCCAT
>JAVFBW010197028.1:0-10081 GCA_034783835.1 Mopalia ciliata
CCCCAAAATCTATACCAAACCCCCAAACCCAACCATTACCCTAAACCCAAGCATTTAATTGTGTTGGGTGTGTTCACAGCATCCATCTGTTCAGAAAGCAGTAAGATGTCTTGAGGCGGCTAAAATCACTGATACCTACACTGTTGCCATGGCAGCCTATGCTCTAACACTGTACAACTCCACAAGTCAGCTGAGACGATCTATGATGAATAAACTACATGCAGCAGCTAAATTCCAGCAAGGTAGGGAAATGTCCCATGTCACCTTCTTGATTTGTAACTGAAGGTGGGGATTACGTTTGGTTGATGTTATTTCAATGAGATAGGGATGGAACTTTTGAATGGAGATAAAAAAGCATATAATAAACTACTTCAGAATTGCTGACAACTTACTTACTTGCAGAAAAGTTTGAAATATTGGCTAAGTTGAAGATTGAGTGAGTGAGTGAGTGAAAGAAGTGAGTGAAAGTCCTGTAAGATATAAAACGTCAATTTTAGTGTTAAAATGTATTTTTAGGGTTAAGTTTAATGTTAGGTTTAGGGATAGTTTTAGGGTTATGTACGTGTATTATTAAAAAAAAAAGTTGTGGAACCCATTTATTCTGAAGGCAGATAGAGACAAGTTATCCATTTCAATAATCTGGACATATTAAAATTTTGTTATGTGAAATAACAAGTTGGTTCATCAGTAATAAAAGCATATATAATAACTATTTCAGATAGAAGTATTTAATTTGCAAAATGTATTCCGTTTGTAGTTTATCTAATAGTGATTAAATGTGGGCTAATGATAAATAATTGTATTCTTTAAAAGGAAGCACCTGTTACGTTTTTGTTCTGTGGTGGTCATTTGTGGTATTGATTGAATTATGTTTAAATTATAGATATCATGCTAATTAGGATCTTCTTTTTGCTAGGGGCACTAGTGTCTAAAGTTGTGTCAAAGTTGTGACATTGTCGTATGGGAATAAAACAATGTCTTCTTCCCCTTACGTCTACATCATCAAGTTCATCAAATGTTTTATATTTTCACTGTTTTAATAAAATGTTTAGTGATTTATAAAATATCAAGAACATGAATGACAACATCTCAACTGTTGAAAACACATTTTTACAACATGTATTGTCAGATGAAATTAACTTTTCATTAATGCTTGTTGACATTAAAAGCTTAAGAAAACTAAAGAAAACATAATCATGTGAGCCTAAATAGGTACATATGCTTACACAGCAGTTGTGAAACATGAAGTTTCAGTTTCGAGTGTCGTTATCATGCTAAATCCAAATGGCTTCCTTGGTCGATCGTAAGAGGTGAGAAAAGAGGTTGCTTTCTGTTGCCCTGGTGTTCTCAGAGCTAAAGGGTAAAACGGGAAGCAGATTTGTTTGTGATGTTCTGTATTTGTGTTCGTCGTCATATAAGCGAAATACTCTTGAGTACGACGTTAAACAACAATCAAACAAACAAACACTGTCACTTAGGGGATCCACCATCATACAGTAATCATGATTTAATTGTAACAATATTCACAAAGTTTATATCATTCTGTAGCTGTTCTCTTATCAAATTACAAATATATTATTGCTGATGATTTCAGAATGGCTGAAAAGGCAGATTCTAACCTGGAAACATTCAAAAGCAAGAACATGACAGCATTTGTAGTTGGTTATACTGGAGAAGTGGGAAAAGTCCTGGTCAAACAGCTTGCAAAGACCCGCCCCTTTCAGAAAGTTTACTTACTGGGCAGAAGGGAAGTATCACTAGATGTTGAGGATCCAAGCTACTTTGTAAGTGGTTTAAGATTTTTTGAAACATTAAGTCAATTTTGTTTAGTAACCGATTATAAATATGAGAAGCATAATGGAGATGTGTGGCTTGAACATCTCTGTCACATTGGTAAAAAATGTAAAGAGTGTGTAAATCATATTTCAAAAAAGAAATAAAAAAGGGAATTGAACAATTTTTCTTCATTTGATCTGTCGGCTAACTGAAATGTCACTAACAAATAACAAAAAAATTGTCTAAGGTTAACACAAATCTGTAGTAAAGTTTATACAGTATGATACTTTAGTTGTTATCAAGTTATCTGCAGCATGACATACACATGTATATCTAATGTCCATGTGTATCTAAATCTCCTCTTATGTCTAACTTCTTTTCACAGGAGCAGAAAGTGATAGATTTTGAAAAACTTGAAGATTTTGGTGAAATATTTAAGCATGTTCGAGTTGGGTTCTGTGCTTTAGGGACCACCAGGGCCAAGGCTGGAGCTGTAAGTTTATAACAGTTGATCAATGGGAAGAAACTTTTGATATGATTAGTCTTTATGTCAAAAATAAAGTGTGCTGTACATTTATAAGCCTATGTAAAGTTGAGTTCCTGATTTGTAGCCTGTAGCCACATGATTATCATTCACACAACATGTTTGTTTGTCCATTTTTTTTACCAATAAATATAACTGGAGATCATAATTACTAACAATGGCAAGTCTAGTATAATACACTAATATAGTGTATTCCCGAAATCAGGGAATTTCATATTTGCTGGACTACTCAACACTTTATTTTGTCATAAGTCCTCTTTTGAATATAGCTCCACATTAGGAATAGTGATATGCTTGTACGAGTTTTTTTATTTTATTTTAAAATTTACGTATTGACACTGTAATAACAAGATACACTGCCAGGGTGTCTGGCGACCAGGAATGTATGAAATTAAAATTATTAAACTGAGTTTATACCTAAGCTCTAGCAATAATCTATTAAAAGTAACTGTTATCTTCCTTTTCCCAATTTTTATTCTTATGTAAAAGCTTGAAACCAACTTGAACTTTATGAGATGAAGGTATATTGTTTTTGTGTAATAGATTAATTGCTGTATGGTAAATAGTTAAGTAATTTGGTTGTTTTTTTCATTATTATTTTGTGGAGGTTTGGGATTGGGATTACAGTATACAAGGATATGAAGCAACATAAAAAAAATATTAATTTATCTGAATTATGAATGACTCTAGACAAGCATTAACATCTCTTTGATGGATTTACAAGAGGGTGAATGAAAAACTGTGTTAGCGGTTTGAGACGCCCAGAGAGTGCTGATTGACTTCTCTTTCTTCAATTGGCCACCATTTTTTTATCTGCGAATGCAAGGTTTTTCTACCTCAACATTAGATCGTGTTTTTGACCCAGAGTTATAATAATACTTTTACAGAATTAAAGATAGACGTTCTTTTATTTCTGAAAGCCACTTTAAAATAAAAATATTAAAGAGAAATCAAGTAATTTTCATTTAACTCCACTGTCTTTTCTGCTTGCAAACCGGTATAGCATGTCACCAGTTCAGTTTGTGATTTCATCGGCAATTCAAGGTTGAAGCCTGCTGTTACATATCCTTATATATTGTAACCCCAGGTTGGGAGGGAGCTTCATCTTGGCTTTGTGCTCTCAGAACTAAGGGGCAACATGAAGCTGACTGTTTGTGATGTCTTTGTATTATATCCTGTCTTAGCTTAGTTTGTTGCCAGTGGCTTTCTGTCACCATTTCAATTAAACTGCCTTTATATGAAATAGTAAGCAGGCATAATATCCTTAACTACCAAGCTTAAAATTTATGTCATGGTATTTAACCTCAATTAATAAACCAAACAGTATTTTATGAGTTAAACAAACTTATACTCCTTCTATTTGTTACAGCAAGGTTTTATCCGTGTAGACTATGATTATGTGGTTAAAACTGCGGAGGTATCGAAATCTTCTGGATGTACGCATTTTAACCTTGTCTCTTCTAAAGGGGCTGATAAAAACAGCTCATTTCTTTACACCAAAACTAAGGTAATCTATTACTTTCATCTACTTTTTGAATCTCATAAATGATAATTTTTTACACATATCGCATGGATAACTATTTTCTGTGAAAGAAGATTTAACTAAGTGTTTATTTCGGTAACATCAGTATGTAGTAAAATAATGGACATTTAATTGGGAATATCCCAAATCATTTCAAATTATAAAAGTTATTTAAAGGACCTTATAATGGTGCCTGAAAGGCATGGGTGAGACATTATCAGGGTTTCTAAAAAAAAAATTAAAAAAAATTGTTTGTTCAGTTGCTTTAACTGTGCTATAATCGTATATTGTCACAACTTGCAAAACGATAATGATTGGCTCCTATATTTATATTTTTTAAAATTATTATTTTATCGTGGTTTGTTTCAGGGCCAAGTAGAAGCCGCCCTTCAAGCTATGCATTTTGACAGGCTGTCCGTGTTCAGACCTGGGTAACTATAATATTGTCATGTACCAAAACCTCTGTTAGGAAGAGGCTTCCTGAATCCAGAATTATTCTTAATCACCTCAAATTTGTCCATAGATAAAACCGGTTAGGATTTGTCATGCACCAAATTTTAGGGGATTTGAAGTATACCAAAGGTTTTATAATACAAAACATCTGATTCAAGATATTGCTATACTGTTTTTGATATAGTGTATTGATAATTCTCTGTTAACAACATTTCTTATTCAAGATTAATCTGCAAACCGTTCCATGTCTTTTTACCTTTAGACCTTTATTATTTAACTATGGTTTCTTGCTATGTTTTTGCCAACTACGCACTATGCAAATACATTATGTAAGTGATAGAGCCTCCAGATTCACGTCAACCACAAGTCTAATGAAGGTATTTTACTGAATGTCCAAATCTTTGTTCAAACTCTGAATGGGTCATGTTTTGGTGTATTTGTTACCAACTGACTTTCTTTTAGTGGCAAAATAATTGAAGTTATCAAGGCACTACCATAAAATGACTTTGTTTGTTTGGGGTTTAACGTTCTACTTAAGGGTATTTCACTTATATGATTCCGTCTTGTCCACTTTACACTGCTCCTGGCCTAATTACAGTGGAAAACCATGAGGAAACCTTATAAAAACCATCCCCACAATTGTGGGAGCCACATCGTGCAACTTACTCATATACCTGATGGTTGACAAACGAATCCTGTGAACAGTAAATCAAAGTAGGATTTGTAAGCATACACCCTAAGCCGCAGGTCCTCTTCAGAGGGGGGAAATCGACTTGCATATCTGTCAATTGACATGAAACACAAATCTGTGAGCCCACATTAAATTAACATTCAGGAGCAACTCCATGGCTCAGTCAACTGTATACCTGGTATTAACATGTTCTTACTCTAGTGAAGTTTGCAGGGGATATAATAGATTGCTGGGATAATTTGTTTGAAAGATTCTTTCATGGTTTTCCACCAAGTATGACATTGAAAAATAAAAAAAAAAGAAACATACAACTAAATAAATAAAAAAAGCTTTTACACATAAAATTTATAATTTTTGTGTCCATAACTTGATTGGCATCGTACAATGTTTATGTTATGTTTATGCCCCGTGAGGGAGCGGGTGGGCCATGGCCCTGCAGAATACTCCCTCGACTTCCTCGGTCGATCTACCTCGGTCGATCGTAAGAGACGAGAAAAGAGGTTGCTTTCTGTTGCCCTGGTGTTTTCGCAGAGCTAAAGGGTAACGGGGAGCAGATTTGTTTGATATGTTCTGTATTTGTGTCCGTCGTCATATAAGTGAAATACCCTTGAGTACGACGTTAAACACCAATCAAACAAGCAAACCTGGTCAAACTTGGTTGGTATATAAGATTGGTTATCAAGGCAGAACTTGAAGACTATAAGACTAGTTTTTATGATACCTGCTGGACACATTAGACTTTTGTAGTTGTGTCTTTAATAGCTATATAGGATTCACAAATAAAGTTAGTTTTGTTAAAAAGACAAAGACTTGACAAACAGATAATATTCCTGTTACCCATTGGTATTAAGAAATAATTATTAAACGTAATAAAAAAATGCATTAATGCAGATATTAAGCATTTAGCCACTTAAAACAAGATTGAACTGAATAATACAAACAATAAAAGAGTTAGGTGCACGATTGGCTTTTCTCATACCTTCTTGCGTTACTTGCCATGCACAGGCAGTCAGTCAACTTGTTATCTTTAACGTCACGTGATGTTTTGCCTAGAAGATATGATAATAAAGCCAGTAGTGCACCTTAATGCAATAAAAGAAGCATACAATTTTTATTATAAATATATTTTGGCAGTTGTCTTCAAATGTAATAATGGACTAAAAAAAATTCAACAGAATTCCTTTCTAAAATGTGCTACAATTTGTCCAAGATCTATTTAAAAACTGACTTTTTGTAACATCATTTCTACTTCTCTGAACATATGGATTAAGGTTCATTATTTGATATTGAAACCTAGTTACTGGATTACACATTAGATAGTGTTATTTTACGTTTTGTGCTAATAGTATGTGTATGTTAATTCCCACAGATATTAACGAGTGTGAGGACGCAAATGATTGTGACACAGAGCGGGGATATTGTGATAACAACATAGGAAGCTATGTGTGTAAATGTAATAATGGATTTTTCAAGGATGCGAATTTCTGTACAGGTATTTCTCTTTCTTTCTCTCTATAGAACTTTTTTAGTCCAGGGTAAAAAACTAACTAGATAAACAATCTCTAGATCATTTGTGCACTGGAACTTCATCGTTGATAGGCAACGTGATGCAAAGAAATTCTTGCACTTTGAGAGAAAAACTCAAATCATCTTTCTTGATGGCCTTCATGATGTGCATTATGAATTTGCTTATCAACTGTCTGACTGATTCCATGGGTTACTATTTGATTTACTATTTTAAAACTTGCCTATTGCATTCTTTTCATTATGCAAATGAACAATTTAAAAAAGAAATAAAACGAGAAGTTATGTATTTCAGTATAAATTATGCAATTAAGCTGTGTGTCAAATTTATTTTTTGAGGGAGCCGTGTCTGAGATGTATCTTAGTTATTTATTATTTAACTTGGGATTTTGAAACTTGCAAACTTCATTCGTCTCCATTTGCAAATTTTCAACTAAGAAAAAAAAGTCCCACAACTGTAAAATTACTGGCCGAATTAACTAATTAATTTGTCTCTCAAATGATTGCATTATTTGTACTCTGTCCTGACTGTCTCGTGGTAACCTGCATTCTGCATTTTGATCTATTCCGAGATGAGTTAAATAATGACAAAATAATGTCAATACTAACTTGTGTGGTTTAAATAACATGTTGTGACCAATCAATGTCTTTATTTCACCAATGTGTGAGTTTGTGTTATGATTATTTCTTTTAGATATGGATGAGTGTTCAGCTAATATGTGTGACTTCAATGCTGGTTGTACGAACATACCCGGATCTTATCGCTGTGTCTGTAAAGTTGGATATACAGGCAATGGAATATCATGTGCAGGTAAATCAACCTAGACAGCAAATACTACTCTAACACGTACAGGGCTTTAATATATCATGTATACTTTTAGCTGGTCTCACTAGTTGTTGAGGCCTGGGGCCTTGGCTTAGTGGCTAGCGAGTGCTCTTGCTAAAGCCTACTTCGATGTAACGTTCACATGATCGAGTCCGTCTATCTACCCTCAGTATATGAATGAGTCACACAATGAGGCTCTGGCCAATGCGGAGGTGTTTTTACAAGGTTTCTTCACAGTTTCCCTTCATTATTGGGCAAGGAACAGTAAGAATTGGAGAATGTGTTGTCATATAAGTGACATACCCTTGAGTACGACGATAAACCCCAATCAAACAAAAACACAAATCAAAACTATTAAAAAAAAGATGATTATTGACCATTTCTTTATTCGTTTTATCTATACAGTTTTGTATATTAAAGTTACTTAAAGTAATTTGATATATTTGTTTTAATTTCCCAGAGATTGATGAGTGTGAACCAAATCCATGTGGTGAAAATTCCTATTGTCAGGATTTGTTTAATTCATATGCATGTATTTGTAACATGGGATACGAAAAAGTCGGAGTTAACTGCCAAGGTAAGTGAAAACGATAAAATATTTGTATAATGTGTATATATAGGAACCCACATTATTACTGCTCCCTTGACTTTATGTATCAACAATTCTTTGGAAAAAGTTAAATAACTTACCTAATACTTCCATTTTGAGGCATAGCTCATTACCAAACTAAATCCTCAAATCAAATAGTCTATTACATGCTAAATTGTTGTAACCTTTATATTTGTATGTGTACTACTTTAGGAAGCCCCCACAATGGTGTGATTACTGTTATGGTATACTTCCTGCTTTAGTCACTGAACATTCCCTATGCTTTAATGGTTATTTTAACCATCATGTGATCTCAGAGCCAGTGAAACTTCCCTGGGATACTCATAGATGACAAAGTCAATCTACCATGCACAGCCTTTCTTGTATGCAAAATAAACAAAAAATTACATTGAAGTATCCTATTTTTTCAAGACCTTTTTTTCTATGCAAACTGAGAGGACAAATTGTGAAATTTGAGTGTCAGATTTTTGATACATAAAAATTCTGTCGGGGCAGAGCCATTGAAGTTTGCTCTTTTATACACAGTATGAATTGTATACAGTGTGTGACTATTATTTACATGAACCTTGCCATAGTGTTAAAAAGGCAGTCATAACACCTAATTAATGGAAATGTTTATATCTATGGATCTCGTTTTCCCGGCCTAGTATTTATGAAGTTTAAATCATGTAAAAAGCAGATTATATAAGGTACATACATGTATTATAGTGCTTTTATTTTATTTTTTTTATCTTTTTGCTTAATCTAAATTAGGATCCTTATATTTAATTGTAAATATAAGATCTGAAATCAATGGTCTTATACTTTCATTGAATGTAAAAAAGGATGAATTTATAATAATTTTCTTTCAGTTTTATGCAGTTTTTGTATGACCATTTTTACTTTTTCCCCTGTGTTTTATGGTTTCTAAATATACATCTGTATACAGCTTTATTATGACCCATCAACAAACAGTTAAATTTCATTTTTATTAAGATTAAAAAAAATTCCATTCTTTTTGTTACACCTCAATCGATCAACATGAAGTTTTTTTTACACCTTTATGAGGACTAATTACAACACATTTTTAAAATATATTTTTCTGTCACACCTTGATGACTAAACAGCGCACTGGTAAAAGTCGTAATATGGCGATGTTATAAAAAATAGTTGTGCATGCACAATATTTTTTATGTATGCCAGCAAGTGTCGCATATGCGGGCATAAATTGTAGGTAAGTGACCCACATTCAGACTTGTAAGTTACTCATAGGTAACATATGGTGATATCTAGCGCAGTTATGGTTTGAATTATTTACTTTTTATGGGCTATCGCATTGGCAAGATGCAGCAGGGCCGTTAATAAAGATCATTTAAAGTTTGACAACTATCTGTTTTGTGCACTTTCTTTCAATGCTTCCGACAATTGAACTCAGAGCACTAGCTCATTTTCTTGGTAGACAATACTTTTCTAAAGATAAATACTGGGTTTATTTCCAGTAGCTCAGTTTTAATACAGTACAGCATTTAACCCCAATCAAACAAATACAAAAAGCAGTTATAATATGTACAAACAATACTAAAACTGTTTGGGTGTGGAGTTTCCCCCATCTGTCAAGGTCACATGCTTTTTAAATTATGAATATTCATATTCACCCTACACATTTAAAAAACATGCGTAGTCAAATCAGTTTAAAAATTATATTAGTATGGAATTAAACTAATGGCTAAATTAAATTGCCCTGGCATGTTATTTATAATAAAATAATATGATTTGTTCAACTTGCGGGTTATATACAGCTAGAATATAACATTTCTTATGAAATTTTCATGCAGTTATGTTAACTTTAGTAATGTGACAGCAATAAAATCAGCCATTCATGGAAGAAGAAAAAACATACAACATACCTGTATCTGCTGTTTGTATGTGTTGGCACACTAGGGTACATATGCTTTGAACTCATTACTTTGCTCAATTTATTAAAAAGTTGCATCATGATTAAATTCCTAGATATATAAATAATGACCTTTGGGATGTTAAGGATACTCTAACCACCCTCAGCTCAAAATTTGCAATTTTTATATTATTGCATATTCCAAAATTTGATAAAGTAATCTTTATCCTAGAGCAGACCCGATACCAAAATGTGAATTTTA
>JAVFBW010197039.1:0-10081 GCA_034783835.1 Mopalia ciliata
CTGTTTCCCTTTAGCTCTGAGAACACCAGGCAACAGAAAGCTCCTCTTTTCTCGCCTCTTATGATCGACTGAGGAAGCCGAGGGAGTATTCTGCAGGACTGGCCAACCCGCTCCCCCACGGGGCAATTCACTTAAGAGACAACTTGTCATCCCATTGGTTGTAGGAAATGATCCTCTTCGTCACAGGCAGAAAATGTGTGATACAAAATACAATGCTAGGATTGAACAATAAACAATTTCAGTGTCTATTACTATTTAAATATTTATGTCATGGTTTGTTTTATATGTTGTGATTGTTATGTTGGTTGAAATTGGACTGACATCCTTGTGTTATTTATTTTTGGAAGAATGTATTAATGGCAGCCATGTTTCTGCCTACCACCCACTGTCTTCTAGTCCCTCCCTTCCCCTCATCTATAGACACACTTGTGACCTCTTCTTGAAACTGTGACCCTCGCTTCCTAAATGGTAGTATAACATCCACTTCCTACCACTTAAACCACCGGAAACTGTTTAAAGTCTGCTGATTCCATCCACTTCTCTGTCCCACTACTCCCTAGTAATAACATGCAGTCATATTGTTTTTGGCTAACTAAGTGTTGTTTTTCCACATGACTAGTGTGCTATTGGCTCATGTGTTCTATCTTACCTTTATAATGATGATGCATTTTCAAGTGTGACAATAAATCAGTGTTATTTTACGACTAATTTAATTACCATAAAGAAATTACAAGTTGGGAGAAGTCAGTAGTCAGTATTGAACTGGTTTGAATATTGCCCCTGTTTTGACACATATGCAACTTTTATTGTCTCCAAGCATTGTACTATTGTATGACAACTTGGGTATTGCACATATGATGGTTAGAAATGACAATTTGCATTATGAACATTTCTGGGACAAAATATTTCACAGCAACCTTGGGGTTGTAAGCATTGCATGTTTTCCTAACCTACCTACTGTTTATCATCATATTTAAGTAACAATCAACTGGACACCCTGTAGTCATGCTTTTTTAATCCAAGACCTCTGGATTGAAGATTAAGACAACAATGTATCCATTAATATATATTAATGTCTTAACTTTCCACTTGTGTAATTATATTCACGTAATGTTATTGAAGGTCAAATCTCTATCAGTAGTCAAGGGGTAGAAAGATTTTAAGAGGTTGTTAAATTGATCAAGTGTTTTGAGATAACAGGGCTTCCAAGGGAGAGAACAACCTAGCACAAAGAACTTTTGTACCTCTACCTTTAAGTGGAATAGATATCAGAATGAAAGGGTATTGATGAAATTACCACTGGTATCACTGTTAAAGGGTTTCATGAAAATAGATTTTAAAAATTGTTCACTAAGAGTTATTATTGTAAATGCTTTACACTCCTTGCAATTTAACGTGACCTGAGATTAATACACCTGGTACAGGAGTGCCTTCAGTGGGGAATATTTGTGGCTGTTGTTGTTGGTTATGAAAGAGAGGGACACAGACACACCTATAGAGCCTCCCATGATCTCTTCTAGCACACAACAGTAAAGAAATGAAGCATGGCCGTTTATCTTCATTACTCTATGAATGTCACAGCAGGCCACCCAATTTCCTTTCACCAGTTCTTCTCTAATTCAGTTCTGTATAGGAGAGGTCCCCTTTCATTAGCAATCTTCAAAGATATTCCTAAACTTTATATGTCAAGCCATTAGTTTGCTACATTTGAGTTGTTGGTCAATTAAACTAAGTTTACTTACTGTAAGTAATATGACTTTCATAAATATGTTATTCCAAAACATATAAATAAAATATGCTGATTTTGCTTTCTGATTATACTTTGCTTATTCTGGTTTTAAATGTTTTTTTTGTTTCTTCTGCCAAATTCAGCACATGAAAATTACAGTTTTAGACAGAGCTAGTTGTAATTCACTTTTAAACCCAGACATTTTTGTATTTAACTTTGTAGGCCTACTTCATGGGCTGTGCTTTGAGTGACTGACAAATAGGAGAAATACTTATATGTGACTCACATTTGAAGAACAGATTGTGTTTCATAGCATTTTTAATGAGTTATGGCCTTTTTTTCTGACAATTTGAAACAAGTAGGAAGGGTGGGTAAACACTGTGGAACATTCTGATTACTCTCAAGGAATGAGTCATCAATTTTATACAGAGAAATAGTGTTCCATATGAAAGCTTTATGGAGTTTGATCTTTTTAAAAGAAGAATATGTTGATTGAACTCCTACTTATCTTGACTAGCAGGACACATGAGAAGCTGTGGAGGACTGAGACCTCTCTATACAATGTCACTAAAGCCTGACATTCCACCAGGATGGTTTCCTCTAGACTCTCATAGATATAGTATGGAATGTTTATTGCCAGATGTGACACAGAGTTTTCCTCTTACCATCAAGCCAGGATACATGGGGTTTGACAGCCTTCTGGCTACACAAATGTCTCTTATATGCACACTAGTTATCAATTCAATTGGATAGTGTCATCCACCTCTCAAGCACTGGGCTTGGTACTACATTACAATCGTTTGTATCAAAAAGAAGATTTTCCAGGGCAATTTTGTTTCCAATGTTGCTTCTTCCTTTTCCACCAATGACTGACAATGTAAATTGGTCATACATGTAAAACACCTATCATTTATATAAACACACATTGGCTGAATCTATCATCAACAAGGGTTTAGATAGAGGGGTGTCAACTCCTTAAAATGGACACCCTGAAGTGAACAATTGCCTTATTTGGACACCCAGTTTTAAGAAACTTTAACATGCAGGAGATAGGAAAACTGTTACAATTGGATACCCAGTTGTTTGAAAAGTGAATCAAAACGACCATTTTGGAAACCATACTTTTGATTTCTGGTTGTGCAGTAGCCTAGCTAGAGCCTACATGTAGGATATTGCAGAAGACCATACCTCAAGGCAGTGTTCTCTGATAGTCTGGTATTGCTTGTATACACACAGTCGTAAGATCAGCTTCTCATTTTTCAGAAAGATACAGTTCTTAGATAGAGAATCAGACACGATGGCCTTGCAGACACTGTCATAATTAAAGCTAGGTTTTTCCCTTCAGTAGAATAAGTTGTTTACAGGATACAGTTTTTGAAACATATTACGAGTTTTGGAGCTGCTCAAATATCTCTTTTTCCATATCTTGTCTCCACAATGAGATAGTTTGTTCACAAAAAGTATAAGACAAAATCTGATGTATTTTTTTAGCTACTGAGTTATAGATTTTATCTGGCACTTTTTTATGTTGTTTTTGCTCTTTGCGGTGTTGTCTTTCTGATATTCAGCCTTAACTTAGCAGCCAACATGGCACATTTAAGTATCCTTCAACCATTTGTCTTCGATTTAATTGTGTCTCTAGCAGGGGCTTAGCCAGAAATCAAAAGTAGGGTGCCCAAAATGGTCATTTTGCTTCACTTTTCAAATAACTGGGAGTCCAATTGGAACAGTTTTTATCTCCTGCATGTTAAAAGTTTCTTAAAACCAGGTGTCCAAATGTGGCAAGTCTTTACTTAAGGGTGTAGATTTGGATGGGTGTCAGCCTAAGCCCTTGGTCGCCATTTGATAGCAAAATTAACAGTGTAATGAAGTTGTGTATTAAGGTTATTTCATTCATATCCTTGGCAGCAAACAATGATAATACAGGATAATCACAAAGATGCCACAACCAGATGGGTTTTGTGTGAGAACTTGGGGTACCATTGCAACAGGAAGCTCCTTCCCAACTGCCTGCTGCAACTTGAATTGTTGTATATCAACAAAAATACAGAACTTATCAATTATTTTAATTTGAAAGCATTGCTGTGGCTTCAGTGAGGGATAAATGCATTCTTAAAGTCCACCCAGAATCAGGAGAATGGCAGATTGTGAATTCTGTCTCACTCAAACTTTACCTGAAATTCCCACTGATTTGGGATGTCTATTTTGAACTCCTGCTTGTAACACTTTCACAAGTATTTCGATCTGGTTGAATTCCTTCTTTGTTAACAGTGAGAACACCTAACATTATTGTAATCAGAAAATAGAATTTGTGATTTTGTTTAGTGTCTTTGATTAGTTTTGGAGAAAAATATCTGATACACCAAGGATATCTGTTTTAGTTGATCTGTTTGTATGGTGTCTGATAGAAGACTGAACATGGCAAAGCCTGTGGAAAAGGACTCATTGATGTTTTAATGATGTTGATATAAAATCTAGTTGCTATGTTATGAGAGTTCTTGACTGTCTGGTATAGCTAAAAGGAGAAAGGAATATTGTGGTTTTAGGTAAACACCCTAATAATACAGATATTAAATTATAATTAAACAACAGTAAGCCATTGACTACATTTTCTGTGTTGATGGATGTATTAGTATTGTTATCTGGATACAGGACATGGACTCTGCTTGAGGGATATTGGCTCATATTGTTATAAGAGATATGAATTCAAATGATTAGGTTATGTTGAGTAGGTAGTGGCCTGAGTCAGGATGAGATGAACAACCACCAACATCTCTGTCTAAACAATCACACAGCTAGAGGATCTTTCTTTACCAAACTAGACTTCACTAACACCACATGTGATGGCTCCTAGCGGTTAGCAAACATTTCTCTCTTACCTTTGTTATGCCGAGTTAGTGGTGGGAAACAGAGAGCATTTACTGATGGACAGCTAAACACCACAAAACCGCAAGAATCCTGGAGGATAGCCAAAAATAGCACATTACATAAGTGATTTGAATACTTTACCCAACCTATGGTGTTTCCTCTTGTCAGCCATTATTTAGATGTTCAACCTTAGAATAGTCAGATGTTAGAGTTTGGAAACTTGTTACTGGATACTTCTGAGTTCTGAGAATATTACCATCACTGAAGGACCCCCATTTTGAGCCTTTCTTCTTTTCTATTTTCAACCTCCCATTGCCAAAATTCCACTGTTAGTAAGGAGATGGCATTTTTTCTCTGAGTTGTCAAATGCTGGGTTAAACCACCCACTTTTCCATCTGCTCTTTGATCAGTGTATCATTTGCTCTGTTATGATCCTGAATTATTTAACCGATTTAAAATAATAAAATGTAAAATCTTGCAAAACAGCATGTTTTTTACACCTGCATGTCTTATTTTCAATGTTGAAATACTTCTCATCTTCTGAGGCAATAATGAACCAATCTGTCACAATTTCATTACCTAAATATTCCAATTTTGATCCAAAGTGTTTCTTTTGAGTCACATTTGATAATTGCTGTAACGAACTGCCTACATCTGGTGTTTCAGGTTTATATGGTTGTGATGGTATATTGTCAAACTTTAGGTTGATTAATTGGTTCTGAGGGGATGTTTTGTTGATGTACCCTCCAAATATGTGGGTCTATTTATAGGCGTTCACCAGCGACTGGGTAAACTGTGCTCATGGCTTCCTTTGAGGTGGAAATTCCACTTGGTTTTAAAGTCAAACGAGCTTCATCACTAACACCTCATTAACTACACACTTTGTCTCTTCTCCATATAAATTGAGTAAATTGCAGGAATTCTTTACCCAGTTTGTCAGTGTAGCCTAATGTATAAACTGTGTGTATGTGCTTTGCTTATGGCGAGCTAAAACCACTTTCTGGTGTTTCAGTTGAATTATTTCACCTAAATGTATAATCTTGCTCCGAAGAAGGCATTTAAGTTGAAATCATGAATGCATGTGACATTTCATGATAAACAATCTAAACCTATGAGACACCTGTCAGATAAAACTAACATAATAAGATTCAGATAATTACAGTTATCTTTTTTGACATGAATTATTTACAGTACCAGAAAAGGATGTCACCATGTATGTAATATATTATATTTATTAATTTCTGGGCTTGAATGAATAAGGTGACAGCTATGGATCATATATTAAATATTGTAGTCAATTTTAGTTTAATTCCTCCAACTATTATCTGTTATTTGAAGAAAACAAAACAACTGGAGTTTGAATTATCTCCATGGCAGCTGATTGCCAATGTTTGAGGTGGGTTTGAGGGAGTCTACTGGCCTCAAGAATGTACTTATTCTACATGTATTGAGCTTGGCTGCAGCATTCTTGGTCTGGACATATTGGAGTCTTTGTGTAACAGTGGAACAGCCAACTTCACCAAGAACTATCTCTTTACGACCTTACCCTGGATGGCCTAACCTTGTTAATTTGTTTAATTAAAAAAATGAAACCATGTGATATTGTTAGTATTGATGCATGGGCTTTTGATGGTTGTCATTTTGTGTAAATGAATGAAATTCCAATGCACTAGTTCCCCAGGGAACCCTGGCCTCTGGAATTGGCTCCAGTTGGTGAGTGTCTTCCAGGCAGGCTAGATTAGCTGATGGGGTCTGGGTCATAAAGACAGCCAAACATCAGCCATAAATCAAGGGAGAGAATTACCCAGGAGTAAGTAAGCTCAACAAACATTGGACTGTAGAGGGGACTCTTCACCTACAAGAAAAAACACATTTTACTGCTCTTCTTTATGACTGGAATGTTGCTTAGGCATTTCCTGAACTAAAACACATGAATTAACAAAACAGTATTTCCATTTTCCTCCTTGCATAAATGATTGAGAAAAGAATGTTAACAGAAATGATTGGTGGTCTGTTGTCTATAATAAGACTGGAGTGATGTTCTCTTGTAAGCCTTGCGTTTATAAATTCCCTGGGGCAGTTATTTCATTGTTAATTAGCAGTGACAATTTCTTCTAGTAGTAGTACTCTTCTCTATTTGGTAGACTAACAATTACATTGATCAGCTATCATACAAGTTCAGACTGTATACAAGACACTGATAAATCATCATTTTGGGCCTTTGGAAATAATGGAGAAAGGATAATACTTTGTTAGACTTATCTTTATATTTATTTATTACTCAATAATTAACTTCTTACATACAAAGTTGAACCGATTAAATTATTTCCTAACCTTTTTTCTACAGATTTATTTATATTTTAGTTGCTTTAATATTGATTTTAGTATTAATTTGCTGGGGTTAATCATCACCAATCAGTTCACAGTACACTGCTGACTGTGTCATGGGACAGTATTTGTCTATTTCTGTTGGAATATACCCTCGTCATAGAAGTGAATTACTTTTGAACATAAGTGAATTACCCTTGAGCCGGGTTTGACTCATGGTTTTATGCAAATATCAGTACCTATTGCCATGGACTGTTGAACACATAAAATACAATTTAGATTATATTTTAAGTTTGTTGCCATCCAGAAAAATGACACCTAATGGCTTTTCTAATGGTACCCTGGCCAGCAAGCTTCAAGAGATTCCACAGGAAGATAACCTGATGTAAATGGACACCATCTTGTCCAGTGTTTGTTGATATGCCGACCATTCTGTATTTGTCTTTATCTGCTATTTGAGTGAGAGAGCTGATCTGTTTATAAAGCCATGGAAGACGATTCCTGTTGATCTCCTAAGAAGCTAACAGGGGAAAATAATTGATGTAGCCCTTTTATTAACATTGGACAGAAATGTTTTTTCAACTGCTCAGATAGATAATACTTGACAGTAAAAAATTACAAAAGAAAATATTACAAAAGTTAGAATTTTTGTTTCTCAAATCTTTTATCTCAAAAGCTTAGGTTAACTCTTTGTTAGCACAGAACTCTGTTGTTAATAAAATTAGAAATTTATGTTACGGTTACTTTTCAAATACTGAACAGAGATTTGCCCATTAAAGACTATTCTCTTTGTTGTTGATAATGTTTATAATGAACATATATAACAAGATAAGCTACGTATTTGCTGTGCATGTAAGAATACATGTGTATAAGAAGAAAATTATGTGAGAAAAAGGCACTGAATTGAAACTGGTTTGATTGATTGATTGATTGGTGTTTCACGCTACATTCAGCAGTATTTCAGCTACCCTGTGACGTGAACAAATTGTGGATTTACATCCATAGTTTATATAGAAGAGATAATTCCAATCTGAAGCATCCCGGGTAGCAAACATCAAAAAGAGAAACAAAATGAACCGAACAGGACATACATAATTGTTAAAAACATGTCAATATATTAAATAGTTTAAACCTGTTTAAAACTATGTTTGAAGCTATTTACAAAAATTCATGAAATTAACCTCACGATACAGACCGATCCATTTAAGCAACCCTGACGACAACATTGCCACCTTTTTATTTTTTCCGCATTGGCCTACTACCTGCACTGCGTGTTCTGCGATGCGTCAACTGAGGGTGAATATGCTTGGTGTCGACCTGCCGCAGATAGTTGTCATGGAGAGTCTTTTTAGAAGGCACAGGTGGTGGTTGGCTTTCCACCATAGAGGGAGGGAAACAGATTTGAATCGGGCCAAACAAAATACCTTATTTTTTAAAAATATATTATTTAATTTAACTTACTAAAAAGAAGTATGTCTGTCAATAATCACTACAAACGGTCAATAAAGGGTAAAGATTGCCGCATGTAGCAAGAACAATTCACAGTCTAAGAGGGATTGTGCGAATTAAATCAGATATAATGTTTTGAAAATACATATACTTGTGTTATGACGGCTTCCCAATAACAGGTTCACTCACCTGGTTCTCACACAAGACGGTAATAAGATTTAAGACATGACCTTAATACTAACCTCTATGATTGGATTTGGTTGCTGATTTAAGCTACAAAGTTAACCATTTTCCATAATGCACACTATAACTGGGTTTTTTTCATCAAGGCCCTTGGGCTCATAATAAAATTTCTTTCTTAAAATTACTTGGGATGTGAAATTTTCCATAACATTCCTTTGATTCTATATTACATATCATCATATTAATGATCCAGCCTGTTATATTATATTTCGTGGCTTCGCCAGAAAAAATGGTTGCAAAAATCAATATTGAATATTGATGTCAGTTTGAGGGCAGTTTGTTTTGGAGTAGAGAGTGTTTTTGACGTTTCAAACAATCCTTTCGCACACATGCTGATTATCCTAATATCCAGTTCATTTACTCCATTCTACTTGCCTTTCACTGTACCCTGGCTTATTCGGAAAAGACCCTGGTTTCAATCATCCTTCCTAAAAATGAACTGTCAGTTAATATTAGCATATCTGTAACGATTTGACTTGCTGATGATGCTGTGGCCATAATAGATATTAATGTAACAAGGCCTCAATAAACAGCAGATATTTACACAGAATAACCTTCATGTTTGAACGCGCCAATATTTCTATCAGCTGAACAAAACCATACCCATTAAAGTAACCATAGTCATTATACAGTATTTGTTTATACAACCATAATGGTTATGCAATGGACTATACAGCTCTGTAGTTGCATTATGGATTTAGGCTTTCTCTAGAGATTAAAGTGGAATTCATTCCCAGAAAATCATATTTGATTATATAAATTATATCTGGAGTATTGTGCGTTTAATACCGAATATGTTGTTTTATATTACATAGTTAGCATACAAACTAGCCTTCCAAAAACATATGACATGTTATTGAATCATGATTGATATCACATAGACTATTGATGTGACTGTGTTTTTTATGTAATTAGACCAAGACTGTCACCTCATATTTATGATGTTCAAGAGATCCTGTATAGGATCGAAGGGAAGGTAGTTTTGGGTTTCTATACAGAAAATGTTTAATATTTAATAGCCTTCTGATAAATGTAATCAATTTTTTCAGTATTGCTTTTCTGTGTTCATTATTTCCTTCTGTTAGATATGGGTAAGACTGTAACATAATGTGTATGTATGGTGTGGTGTTCAATGTGTCAGATATTGTTGATACTAGAGCCTATGAACAGTAATCAGATAATATAAATAATAAAAAATGGAAGATAAAACATTCATTTCTTGAACATCCTATATGGAGATGCTGGTACATATTTTGAATTGAGAAGTCTACATAAACTGTCATTCTAAGTTTAATGTTATCAGCCTTAGTTTTCTTATAAAATGGCATCACTAACAATGTTTCCATCACTGTCTGAACGTAAAGTAAGATAGGATTCTCTATAACCTATGATTCATCCTTGTTTATATACTGGTATGTGCTCTGATCTTTATAGAAGAGACCAAGGGAATGGATGCCCCTATGG
>JAVFBW010197050.1:0-10081 GCA_034783835.1 Mopalia ciliata
CATTCAGAACAGTCTGTGGCGGATAATGACGACTCCATACCGAAGAAACTTGAAGGATTGCTAGAGCTTGAGAAATTACAAAATGGCTGTCAGGTTTCTATAGATACCAGTCACTTGGGGAATTCCCTTGGTGATGTCACTTGAGAATCATAGCGGACTCTTAACAAAAGTCAAACGTTCGAATCCCAATTTATCCACATGTATATGCCGAATTTTTTAATGAAACAAGTTGAAAATCGTTCAATGAATATTGGTCTTTTTTCATACGTTTTCAAGGTATCAACCATTTGGGAATACCTTTCAGACTCTGTTTCTTTTTCTACCTTGCCTTCATTGAGGGAAAACCTAAGTTATCTATAGAGTCTACAACAAATTTCGGATCACCTCTCTTCACCGGAACCAATCAGATTGAATCTTCGATATAAATGATTTGTTTGTTGTAGACTTTGATGTGTAAACAACATTAATCCGCTATTAGATGAAGTCACGCCATGTTGAAGGTCTATCTCTAACCCAATATTAGCGATTTAATCTGATGTCAGCGGCTTATCATCTTTCGAGCAACTGGCATCAGATCCGTAAATTTTCACTAACAGCCGAACGAAATGTTTAACAAATGAATGAGTCAAAGTGATATAGATATTTTATTTAGCATAAATGCCTATTAATTATAAACAATAATTTCCTCATAAAATGTAACGAGAACAACATTTTCACATACATTTTTACATGCTCACATTATGATCAGCGGCTATTTGTTAATATACAGATCATTTTATCTTAACCCGAGGACAAAAGATGATATATTTGAAGAGGCTAATCCGAAGAGAGTCGGTTACATTAGGGCTTTTGGGGCGTTTCCCAATGCAACTGCTTTTGTCGTTTCTCTGAAGAGAGCTTCAACGGGAACCAATCAAAATGAGTTAGGTGCACCATTGGCTTTTCTCATACTTTCTCGCGTCACTTGTCATGTACAGTCACTCAGCCAACGTGTTTTCTTTAATGTCAGTGATGTTTTGCTCAGAATAAATGATAATAAAGCTAGTGGTGCACCTGACTCATCAAAATCCGTGTGAAGATTTTATTTGTATTTTTAAAAATAAACCAAATTCTGGTAAAGAAAGATCTTGTAAGCAAAAAGAAAAAAAAATTCATTAAAGATGTTCCATCAGTCGTACATTTAAATGATGTAATTCAATTGTTTTCCTTTTTTGTTCTATGTGTATTTATAATGATATATTATTACATTGAAACTTGACTGTTACCAGAAGTCTGCTACATGTGGCTGTTACTTAATTTCTGAAGCTGGTTATTCAAACAGAAATATAGAGACTCAATATGCATGAATTTTTATTTCACGAAGTTGTGAATTTGGAATATTAGTGTAAATCTTAGAAAAATCACAACATAGGTATATAGCGGCTACCTTGGTTCTTTTTAATTTTTAATGAATGTGATAGGTGACAGTCTGTAGCAGTCTTTTGTGCACTTTAATTCAATGTGTCCTATAACTTAATAAATTACTATTGTCTATGTCCGCGATAACATTCACTGACTAAAAACATAAATGTATTAAAGTAGACTAATTTGGACGAATTATACAATTTCTGGATAACCACTTCTTGTTTTGTAATTTGGACGAATGCCTAAAACACATATAGGACTATCAGCCTAAAAACATTTACCCACTGAATTAGAGGAAATATAATAAGAAATCACAGATTTTTCACACCATGTGGCATGAAACATATATTACAGTTATTTTATACTTTGGGCATTGGTATATAAACACATTTTTGTTTTTGCAATAAATGTCAAATAAAAACATTTGAAAGGGCGGGGTATATGTTACACACATACTTCGCTGTATTTCTACGAAAAGTGATAATCTAGAATTAAATGAAGAATGGACTTTTCACTTTGTAACAGGTGGCTTGTTGATTAAATTACGCCCCTTCATGAGAGTATATCACTCAGCGCAGTCGGGAGTCTACTTTTGTAGGTTTTACAAGAGTAAACAGAAAAAGACAAAAGCTACTGGACTGAAAGCTTCTACATACATATATGTTTGCGAGCTGAAGTATTTAAACCAAGACTTGCACGTATAGAGTTTCCGTTTAGTTAACTTATTTCAGTGTTTTTTTGCTGTGTTTTTTCTATTCAAGTCTCATTTACCAAAAACAAAGAACAGCAATTGAAAGCATTTGAGCTTATTTACCAAAAAAAGTAACGTAGTAAAAACTAATTTATTTCGAGGGCAAAACTTATGCATTACATTATGAAGCTTGTAACATTCATAAGTGTTTAAATTTAGCGTTTTACAGCCCCGGGTCAAGTTGACATAACATGTTAAACTATTATTGCTTTATGTCTCTTTTAAGAAGGGGAGTATATTAGGCATACAGCGGTACTCATTACTGAGATAGCCCACTCAAGTTAATAACAGATAAGTCGGTTGGTTGTTGGTGTGATAGCCAAAGGTCGTTGGTTCGATAGCCGGTCGACCCATGCAACTACTCATTCTACATTTCAAAATATAGGCCTACAACAACAACAACAACAGTTTTGATGACCTTTAAACTGCGACCCACAGGACTACTATTTTGCGGCGCGATTTTTAAATATTAATCGGATACCAATCAATCATTCATATAAATCTAAAGGTTTGGTTATTTTTACATCTACGAGCTTTGCCCTGTGCATGTATGTCACAAATTCATGTCACAAAGTTTACGAATACTTTTCGATGAGACTTTTACGAAAGGTTGTACAATTTTCTCGGCTAAACAATCTATAAATACCAATGTTATAGTATTCTATTTTATGGCCATCATTGTGCATAAAGATTGAAGTAGGCTACATTCCAGTTTTATCATATGGAGGGAACGATACGCGTTATACGTATGGCTGCCGGGTTTCATATGTCTTTATCCTTCTTTATATCGTTTAATGGGGAAATGTTCACACTGCCTTACAGATGTTGTTATAAATTTGGCCTCAGTATAGAAACTTTTATATAGCAGTTAAAGAGGTAGAATAACACATTCCTATCTAAAGCCATATATCATTTGCAAGATTTTCAGGTGGTATACCGTTAACTTACAATTCATTTACCTTGAAAGGTGAGATAACTTATAACTGATGGATCTGTATAAATAACCACTCATCACAGACATCAAAGTAGACAACAACGTGATCTTATCAAATGGCAATTAGGTTATGTATAGAATTTAACGCCCATCACGTCATGTGAATTTATGACTGTTCCAAATCTCTCTTCAACAAGGATAAATTGTGTGAAATATCTTAATATTTAGACGTGAGATTGCTTTTAAAAACGACAATTATATGATCAACGTAAATATCATCTTCACGCGATTTAAACGTGTCTGCTATTCGCCTTTGCTTGTTAGCTATTCTCATTATTTCAGAGAAAATAAAAAAAACTAGGTTTTATAGAAACTTTTGACTACTGAGATTTACATACAAACAGTAATCATTTATTGATGTATATAAGATGGTGTATAGCCATTTCCAAACCATTATATGTTGTATTTAGATTAGCACCGAGTAGTTTTAGGGGATTTAGTTTTTGAACTTGACGTCACTAGCCATCATGCAATCGCCACCTAAACGCTGATTTTGATTGGTATCATCTTGATACTGTGCCATATTGTCAGGATTTGGGCTTCTTCTAGACGGGTTTATAATCAACGAGATACATAGTTAAATGATTACTGTTTTTATGTAAACCCCAGCTCTCAGTTTTTAACAAAAAATTTATCTGAAATAATGAGAATAGCTAACAACCAAAGGCGAATAGCAGAAGAGAATCTTCCTGTGATCACGTGTTAATATACTGTCTATCAGTCATCTGTTTTAATATGACAGCATGTTGTTGTAATAATTTCCTATTTTATCGAAATCCAATTCAATGGTCAGAAAGAAGCTGTTAAAACTATGGACATCTGATGCGTGATTTTATTGTCATGGTACAGGTGCTATGTCTCTATATTTTATGAATTTTGATGGCAGAATCCTTGAGTTTCGATTAATACACAAGTTGTGTAAAGTCAAACTCTGTGTCTATCTCTTTATTTCTATTCTTTAGCATTAGCAACGATCATTATAGTTGGAGGAAATATTTAACAACTCATCTATATATTTTACAATCAAATCATTACATTTCTAACGGCTCTATATATGCACATTAACTGCATGTCATTCAAACCAAAGAGCCCTGGTTCGAAGGGCGGTGCAGCCAAATGTTTTTCGTTTTCTATATTCTATCAGTTTAACGGTGCACTTCCATGTTTTCGTTTATATTATTTGGGACATAGCAACGACAATACCTACCCAAGCCGCATAACTAGAATTTCCGTAAATACTATACCGGCCAAACATCCAGCCCAGTCAAACCACTATGACACCAGGTCACACAACTAGTCTGTATCAAAGGCCAGAAGGAAACAACTTTTTTATTCATTCGTCGGACTCGGTCGGTTAAAACCGCGGGGATCTATATCATGACAACTAGAGATCATGCTCTGCCACCAGGGCGCAGCATTTGTCACGTTTTGTCACGGTATGCATTGTGGTTACGATTTAAAGTGATTCCCTTTATTTTCGACATTTTGATTGGTGGAGATAGAACGTACGAAACAGTTTGCTAATCAAAACTCGGCTAATAAGGTGAAGTAGGTTATAAAAATCGAACCTTGAGAATCCACCTTTAGGTTATCTTTTCTGTAAACTCTGTCTGCGCATTTATTTGAATATTAAAAATGCAATGATTTTGCTATTAACTTGAATCGATAAACACATCAAATTTTAAATTTAAAGAAGAAAGAAGTCTTTACGAGACAGATGACTGTGACAAGCCTAGGCCACTCATTCTATTTAACAGACATAGTCATTGTTTAATCATTATAGCTCTGAAATACCAATTTGTAGGCTAATCTATCTCTTACCCATACCGAATATCTTATCGGTTACATTTTTAACAATACCGTATACACCATATTAATGGTCGAGATGTCTGTAGGTTACTTATAGCACAACTCGAAATTAAAGTTTATTAAGAAACTTGTCCCTGGAAGTTTATCGAGAAAATAAGATGATTCGTCAATTTTTAAATAATCTATACATCCCTGTGCCAGTGTGATTACTTTTTAAAAATATAAAGTCCAATTAATAAATAAAACTTCAAGACGCACCTTTTATCCATGACTCATTTTACAACAAAAAAGCCAGCCAGTATACCTAGCAACCTTCTCTTCTTTCTTTCTAATTCCAACCGTGTATTTATCACTCACTGTTGTCAGATAACAGCTGAACTAGTTTAGATCTGAAACTGACATGCTACTAGCATGACCAGTTCCTAGTTCCTTTACCTCGGGTGTTCCTCATAACATAACAAGTATGTCTTGATTAACTTGCACCCACCCTAAATTTTATAGTTTGATGTTGAAGGAAATGCTAATATGAAGAAACTCATATTTCGAGCCGAGTATCATTGGCACCTTTTCGCTTGTGTGCGTTTTCGAAAGAAATGCCTCGCGGTATATGCGCGTTGTGTTTGAAGCGAAAATAAAAGTGGGGACGATACTCCCATATGTCGTTACCAACAATGTATACTCGACATATAAAAGATACCTGGGTCTGCACCTGGTATGCCTATACGTCTAGTGATTATCAAATTACAACTAGATTGAGCACAGAAGCCCTATTACCTTGCTGTCAGATTAGATAAATTGCATGTGACATGTCGGCGAACACACTGATTTACTCATGTTTAAATTTGCACATCAACAAATAAATGCTTAACGTACCCCTTAATGGATTAAATTCAGCATTAAAATTAATTTTATTTGTAACTTAATTATAATTGAACTCACCAGTGTAGCACTCGATTAATTCCCGTTCTCTTGTGCGTAAAGTCTGCACTGTTTTCTCGTGCTTCTCTACTAACGTGTTGTATTCCTTAAGTGTTTTATCCAGCAGAAATGTAGTCTCGTTTAAGGCGTCTTTATGATTGTCTAAGTCAATTTTTAATTCTTTAGCAGCTTTAGAGGTTATTTCATGTGTCTTTTTCAGAATTGTAAGACTTTCATCTGTCTCGTTTAATCTTGTTGTGGTAACTCGTAAGTTTTCTGTTTTATCTTCGAGCTCAGTTTTCATGTTAAAGTTTTCTTCCTGTAGCAGACCAACTTTTTCTTCCGCCGAAAGCAAATCCCTGTTGGTTTGCAAAAAACTTCCTTGTGATTGCTCCAAAGCTTTTAGGGTGTCGTTTAACCGTATATCCGTTGCGATTAACAATCCAGATTTAATTCTAAGTTTTTCACGGATGTGTTTAAATTCCTCGTGAAGTTGAGAAAGCAAACGTTCTTCTGTTTCCACATTACCCACTGAATATTTGCTTGCGAGGTTAAGATGACTGACGTCGGCTTTAAAGGGAATCGAGTCTAGTTTCCCTAAGACAACTTTTTGGACAGCGGTCTCTAAACTTTTCAAACGCCCCTCATGGTCATCTTTGACGTCACGGAAATCTTTTTCTATGTCCGTCATTTTCTTAGAGTAATCATTCTGCGTCTCCGCAAAAATCTCTGTGTCAGCTTCTGTCACAGCTGAATTACATTTTCCAGATGCATGAGCTAACTGGACATTGTATGTACACTGGCCATCAGAAAGAACACACTGGTTTTGTGAAAATACCAAGGGCAGCCATAAAACTGACACTACCAGGGCGAAGCACAACGACCCCGGAAAAAAATGCACAAACAAACCTTGGGCCATGGTGAATATGCGATCCACTTTCCTTCACCAGATTTCACAATGAAATACCCATCAGTTAAATCATCCTGTTGCGCAAACAAAGCACAGTAATGAAATACCCTTAATATATTCACTTCCTGAAGAGAAAAAAATGCAATTAAAATATCCTAATTATCAAGCGATCGTCGAACAGTAGCAAGTTTACAAACCGATATTAGCCCCCATTTGTGGACTCGCATCAGTTAACACATAGCCCTACACTCCTGTTGTTACTAACGGCCCCCTTTACAGTTAAGATAGTTCCTAGCGTGCGCCTCTTAGATATTGTGGTATTTTTTGACTACAATATACCTCAGGGCGAGCTGTCACGGGGCTTTAAGCAATCAACTTGTCTTCTCTGCGAATAGACGTCTGCAGCCGAAGATTTCGTGTATCTGCGAAGCCAGGCACGGCAGTGTGTTCTGACGTCTTGTGCGCTTGTGTCTTGCTTTGCCTAGCGGACTAGGTTGCAAAGGAACTCAAGCGGAGTCTAGGCGTTCTCCTTTCCCAATTTTATATAGCCAATTGTTGAGTTCTTTTAAGATTTACATATCTCGTGGAGTTTATGAGAAACTTATGAAACACATAGGTTTGTGTTTTCTTACTTTCCTGACTGTGTTTAGTGTTGTGTTATTTATTAAAACGTCACCGTTTTGTTTGTTTATTATATTCGCAACAAATTCGGAGTGGACAAAAAATACGATTATCCGCGAAGAAATGATTTTAAAATGAGCTTTGTTCCTACCTTACGTAAACAGTTGCCTACGCATATGATGGGCAAAACTCCATTAAAAAACCAAGCACTAGTTATTTGTCACTGTGTTCTATATAGTATATGGGTCACAAACAGAATACACATGCACGTAAACCGTCATTAATGATATTTTTTGTTAACTGTTCAAATGCTAGAAGGCAGCTTAAAATATCACCGCAATGACCTCGTCGGTTAATTGGCTCGTTCCACAGAGGAGGCGACTTTTTTTTTTACTTCCCCAACACTTATAATGATATAAGTATTTTAGGTTTATACATTTATTGATTCTTTTTTCGTGTCTTTTTCGGACGGAAAACTTGATCCACAAGTTGATCTAAGAATAACGAAAAAAGTTAACGAGGAAAATTTGTGAAAACAATGTAACTTGTAACAGATTTTGATCACTGCTTTCAGTCATCATTTTTTGCTGCCAATCTTAGATTTCTATACTGTCGTTAAATCTGTTAATTCTATTGGTCGGTAGATTTGGAGTAAAACCCTAGATGGGACAAGATTATGTACCTATGTATCTAGCCGACTAAGAATCTTAGCCGACTCAGAATCTTAGGCTGAATCTTAGTCGACTCAGAATCTTAGGCTAAATCTTAGTCGACTCAGAATCTTAGCCGACTCAGAATCTTAGGCCAAATCTTAGTCGACCCAGAATCTTAGCCGACTCAGAATCTTAGCCGCCGACATCCATATCTTAACCTTGGCTCGCGAAGATGCCCCTATAACAAAGAATTATTGCCCTTTCTTTAGAACCCTCAAAGAAACACTATTTCTGAGAAAGAGGGTAGATTGAGTTATAAATATAGGCCTATATCTCAAGAATTAAAAAACACCATTCGTAGGTTACATTTTGATACCTACATCAAGCACTTAGAGAATATATAGTTCCTCTGACTTATGAATAAATGGTATGGACAACATGATAAAGAAAGTACATATTTAAAAGTCATGTAATGTAGACATTAAACGTTGATCAAATCATTCAAATGAGAATCTTTTCTTTGATTATTAATATCTTGGTTATTTATTTGCTAAACCGGTAGACCGAAGTATACAGTCAGCAGACAAGCTGAACTGAAACAGTATAGCCACAGAGCCAAGCCGTCACCCCTCTGCTTTGTAAAAGTTATAGAGGTTTTTTTAAAGGAGAAGTTCATATAGATAATATATTAAGCACAGTACAATTTAAACCAGTAAGGCCGTTGCTAATTTCAGAAACAAGGGAAAGCTTTCAACATAACTTTTAATTTACCGCAACTTTATATAATAGGCCGGGGGAAACTGCAGTGTTTTCGAAAGCGTTTCTGAGTCAGTATCTACTGCAGTATTAATATGAGCACTCAGACTGCATTAAGAAGTTAGCGTGATTTCATCCGCATGGACATCCATACAAGTGGAAAGTTCACTCTAAACACCAGCCAATCAATAAATTAACCGAACAACCAACTAAGGATTTTTGTCCCCAAATATTATCATGTCGGAATAAAGAAGGAGAATATGGCCAAGAAGAAAATAATGAGGACGAAACAAAGGAAGAAAACAAGCCTTATTATGTGAGGTCCATTTTCGAGCCTTAACACACATTTTAAATAAAAAGGATGCATGCATTGGCAAAATTTGTGGCGAGACTTCGACTCCAGCGACAGCTGTTCTGAGAAACGGACAAATAGAATTATAAGTCCATAAAACTAACAAATTATATCTGCCATTGTAAGATAATTAGGTCATCTTCAAATCCAATCACAAAATTGAGATGTTAGTTATCTTTAATCCTCATTTTTCCTTGCAAACACAAAACTTTTCATTTCTTTCTTTCTTGAATTAAGCCAACATGTTCATTATCCGTTCGGCTGTGATTGGATAATATTGAAGTTACTTGTCAAGGGAAATTACTCCCGAAACAGACCATCCATATTACCCAATCAAAAAAGAAAAGTTTTGTGTTTGCAAGCAAAATGTGAAAAATATATAGATAACTAACATCACCATCCTAGGTTGGAATTTGAAAATAAACTTACAATTCCTCTCGTGTAGACAGGTGAGATATATGCGATTAATAGGCTTGGCGCGGTCAATAGGCGAGGGACCAGCTTCCGACAAGGCCCTGCAAACTTCGAGAATGTAGAAGCTCTTAGAGGCAATCTCAACTAAGTTTAGTAATAAAATTTATCAGTGATGTTGATTTATCGATTATGATCGATCTTAATTGGTGCAATTTTAAACGATTGATTGATTGGTGTTAATGCCGGGCTCAAGGGTATATGACGGCGGAGTACTCCAACTATATTTGACACTAGAAAAACTAGAAAAGATGTGAAACATTTACATAATACTGGAAAGTTCATTTTGCGTCCGGTGCTAAGTAAAGACAGCATTGCCACTCTTCAAACAAATTGCCCTTAGTCAGAGGGTAGTTTTAGAAAAGACAAGAGATCCATGAATGGATCTTGACGCCCACCATTGAGAGATTGACTCCTTATAAAAGTTTTATATGGGAATGAG
>JAVFBW010197061.1:0-10080 GCA_034783835.1 Mopalia ciliata
ACCTTTGTGCCAAGTTTGAGATTGCTGCGTAAAAAAGTGCGGAAGGAATAGCCCGGACAAGATCTGAGTGGACGGACAGACACTCAAGGCGCAAACCTATAGTCCCTCCACCTCCCGGTGGGGGACTAACAATGCAGTGAACCAATCAATTCATGTGGTGTGATATCTACCAAAAATTTCAGAATAATCTGGCCTTCTCATGTGGACTATGGTGTTTAATGCAAATTTACTTTAAAAGCTTAATTAAAATGCATTTAATGAATTCAACAGATAATGCCCCTCTCCTCATTTTTGTTTGCCCTAAATTTTACAACAATCATTATTCAATTTGAACAGATAATATGCCTCCGCCCACATGTTGTGGGATATATGCCAAAAGTTAAGGTCAAAGGGGCCTTTAATTTACAGTTTGCCACAAATTTAATCAAAAAGCTCATTAGCATAATAAATATGCATGTAAGGAGCTGAACGGACAATATCCCTCTCCTCCATTTATCCACAAAATCAGGTTATTCAATTTGGATATACAGTGCTAAATGCGAATTGTACATTTCCTCAAACACTACAGTAGAACTTAATTTGCGCAGAATTTAATAATCTCTTCCTTCCGGGTCAGGCAAACTGTGTAGAATTTCATACAAATTCCCTCAGTATTCCCTTTAACTTCTAGCAGTTGGGACAGAGAAATAGGCTTTACCAGAGGGTCTTGCAGGTTATTTCTGTGGCCTGTCCGAAAATTAGAGTGTCCCAACTTAAAAGGGTATTTAATTATGGGAGTCTTAACATGGGGGGTGGTGATTCCAGAAGTATGATAAACTCACCATTGTACAGGAGAGATAAAATAAAATCTGAATTTGAGTTATGCTCACACTGGTTGCGGAATAAGGGTTAATGATATCCATCGGTTCTTCTCTGGAAGACACTATTTTCCAAGTTGGAAAGGTCTGCATTTGTTCAGCTTTGTTTTTTGTTTGATTGGGGTTTAACGTTCAAGTCCTGCATTTACAACATACAAACCTAAATAATGCCAAATTACAAAATGGTGGCCCCATCTGTTTTTTGAATTTGACGATATTCATACCACTTTAGACACCATAAACAAGAGCTCAATTGAGTCCCAATACCTGTAGTCCGACATATGCCAATACTTATACCAAGTGGCGTCTTGTCACATAATTATATAAGGTTGGATGGAATTCCACAATAAGCTCTAAGCAAACACACAGAAACCAACAAGACTTTACCACCAGGTTGGGCCACCTGTAATATAACACATGCCAAGACCAATGTCAAGTGAGGTCTTGTCACACCAAACACTCATACATGTAACAAGTTTGATTCCCCAATTTCACAACAAATTTTCAAATTAACATACAGAAATGTGCCAGAGGTAATCCGACATCTGCCCAAGCTAATTTCAAGCTATGTCTTGTTACATGAAACAATCAAACTTAGTTTGATTTGAATTCCACAAAAAGTTTTCAAGATAACATACAGAAACCCAATTTTTGCCACTAGGTGACACCACCTGTATGTCAACATATACCAAAATCCATCCCAAGCGCCGCCTTGTCACATGGAACACTCATACTAAGTTTGATTCGAATTCCACAAGAAATTTTCAAATTAACATACAGAAACGAAATTTAGACTGCCACTTGGGCACCACCTGTACTCGGACATAAGCCAAAACTAATTTCAAGCAACGTCTTGTTACATGGAACAATCCGACTTAGTTTGATTTGAATTCCCTGAAAAGTTTTCAAGTTACATACAGAAACCCAATTTAGACTTTAGGTTGACATATGCCAAAATGAATTCCAAGTGCCATTTTGTAACAGGAACACACAAACTTAAGTTCGTTTCGGATTAAATAAGCGGTTTTCAAGTTAACGCCTGGAAACCAAACAGTTGATGGACGGATGGCCCCATAACATAATACATCCCGTCAAACGACGGGCGTATAAAAAGGAGAGGAAACCTTAGTCTAAGTTAATCGGTGAATTTGTTATCAAATTACAACGTTCACAACAACCATAAGTTATCTTAGCTGAAGGAAGCCACATACAATGCTTATCAATGAATTTGTTTTCAAGGTAATGCGTTAACTAACATTTGTGTAAGGACAGATGCGGAGTAGCATTTCTAAGTCCCCTCCCTTCTTACTGAAGTAGCGGTGAAAAAAAAGGTTTAATAAATATATGTAAAATAAGTATGCCAAGTCTGGCAATTAAGAATGAAGTTCCAACTCAAACTGTATATTTATTAAAAGCCCAAGGCTACACATTTATTTAAACACCAATGCTTACATCAATGGTCATACATCGACTTCAAAGGTTTTATTCATTCATGTGATGCTCTTTATATTAACAGATACATTAACAAAAGGAAATAAAACATTTGAGTACCTTATGAATTTTCAGAAAGTTGCTTGCTTGACTAAATGGTAAGAAACAAGATAGCAACACTTTACAATTATTGAAGGCAAGGCATTAAAATTTGACAATACCTTCTGTAGACTATCGTTTAAATGGCCTTCAATAATAATAATAAAAAATATACCAAGACCTATCACATAGATTATAAAGTGTCCAGTCATCATTGTGCAAATACCTGATCTGAGTTTAGCAGTCAATGATGCAACATTTCCATGTTCAAACTAATTGGAAAAAATGGCACATCTTTTGAAGGATAAAATGATAATGAGGATGAACATTACATAACCACAACATTTTTTTGCTTTAGTCTCAATTTGTGAAAACAATGTTAAATCGACGATGAAAATGGTAAACTCTGCTCTTCTTTGCAAATACTCAATCCCAATCATCAAATCGCCTTCTGCCACCTGAAAATAGAAATATTTTGAAATAAATTTACTTATAGTGAAATTATTTCCTTGACAGTAAATGTAAATACTTTAAAATCTTAACCACTACACTCATTGTTGCAGTCAGCTAACCTTATGATTGTACGTCCTGGGAAGTCAAGTATTTTTAACAAAAAGAAACAATTAATTGTGGTGAAGATACCTGGGAGATGTATGTCTATTAAAAATAATGCAGGTGTCCTTTGGCAAGGAAATGAATTATTTTGGTAGATTGGTGCATCAAATGCCTACCTCCGCCATATCCTCCACTGCTGTATCCACCGCTACTGCCACCATATCCACCACTTCGGCCGCCGCCGCCTCCACCACCACCACTGCGATAATCCCTACCGCCACCATAATCTCTTCGTCCGCCATCACGTCTATCTCCACCACCATATCCTCCACCATAACCACCCCCACCACCACGTCTCATTCCTCCGCCTCCTCGGCCTCTACCACCACCTAAAAAAAAAGATGCCATATTGTAGTTGCCATTCTATTTAACTTTATCATTCTATCAAGAAACAAATTTAACTGATGAACTTCATTTTATTAATTATTAATAGCCAGAGCGCTAATCGTTGTTCAAGAAATTTATCTTAACTACTAAACTGATATTTATTTGATTTTCAGGAAAGTAACTGTACCTGGACGTCTTTCTTGAGCATAATCCAAGCTGATTTCTCTGTCATCAATTACCTCCCCCTGGAAATCCTCCAATGCTTTTTGGGCATCTTCTGGGTTTGTGAACTCTATGAATCCCGTCCTAAAAATAAACAGGTTCTGGCGTGAATAAAGGCTTGAACAGCTGGCCTTCTCTACAAATCGTTTTGCCTTAATTGTCTAGAAATTAGGTCAACAAAATATAGTTACCAGTCTATACTACCACCAAAAAACTACGAAATAAACAAAAATGTTGTAGCAAGAGGTTGGTTTTCGCGCCAAATTATTGAAATTGGTCTATATCATTGCATAAATTTATTTCAGTAAATTCTAAAAACAGCGAAAATAAATTTTATTTTCAGCTTTATAAATTGCAAATGTTTCTTATAAAATACACCGACGACAAAGCTCTAGCCATTATTAATTCATATCGTCAAAATTCTGCAGGAGCCGGTTATTTTGTCTATGCAATAGAGAACACAGCTAATTGGGGATTGGAGGATATCTTGTCTTGTAAATCATTTTGAGAAATGAACTGTGTTGCATATGATCCTTTTTTGCATAGAACATTATTACATGGAACTCTTATAAGTTGGAAAACAGGCATTTCTACATATCAGACTTTCGGTTACACCCAACGTTCGAGCAATAGGTTTCCATCAGCGCTTATAATACTTGTTCCACAAAACCAAATTCTCATCTGCAATTTCTAGATACTCCTGACTGATCGATTCATATAGCTTTAAAGATACCAAAACCAGTGGAGAGTACAGCATCATTTCGGCAAAAAGTTTACAGCACATTCACAAAAAAATACAATCATTTACATTCCATTTCAATTGATTTTTTCACAAAGATCATTTTGTTGAAAGGTCACAGCAGTTTCACAGCTTTAATAATCGACTGATTTATCAGTTAGGGTCATAATTTTTATCTCCAGAATTGACATGAAGTCACCCAAAAACAGCAGGTAGGCGACAATCTCAATGCATGAGAAACACTTGTTCGGTCAATCGGTCACGAGAAAGATTGTGCATTCTTCAGAAATATTCATGAATTCAGGTCTCATTTTAGGTCACAATATCAATCTAGCAACCAATCTTTCAGGTCTACTTAGCAGCATTTACATTTCATTTCACAATAACTTCTCATAGAAATCGATACTTCAAACCATATTTTCACGAGGCTTCCCATTGTCTGACCCTTCCAGATTACAGCGCAACAGGTAGACACATAGCTCAGTTTTCAGATGTTACGGCTCTCACCCTTTTGATCGGCCATCAGGATAGCTCAAAATTCTGACGTCACTTGCGTCAGGAAATTTGTCTCTTATGGTATCTGTAGTTGTATCGTAGTTCAGGTTTCTGACAAATAACACTTTAGATTTGCCAGGTCCTAAAATGAGAGGGTACAGCAAACAACGTTACACCAAATTTCCTAACTACCAAAAGGTTACCCTTTTTGGTGCAGCAAAACTTTGTACATTTCCCCAATTCCACGTAGTAACATTCTCTTTTGTTCCCATGCTTAATATTCTGCAATCTAGCTCCTGGAGGTTGTTGAAACATCCATGTAGATATCCCAACATGGCATTTCTTTCACATAAATTCTTATCCCAATACAACAATGCCATTCTCCATCCCTTAAACATTTTCAAACCAGCTTCATAGCGATCAATTTGCAACGTAATAACAAGCACATGAAAAATTAAAAAATGGCCAGATTAAGCCATTCCCAAATTTTTTAAATAAAATTTTGTACGGGGTCAAAACAGTCATGGTTCCTAATTTAGCTTTACTTTTATCTTGTGCAAATGCAAATGAGGAACTCCTTCTGATAGGGGTCCAGGATTCAAATGCAAGTGAAATATGTGCGAGTACTGCTCATATTCCTGGACTGGTTATGGATTTCAATAAGGAGGCCCTTTCCATAATAGACGATGGGTACAGATTCAACTTTGACCACTTGGTCAGCATCATTTGAGATTCCAGAGATACAACCGCCAGTATGTTATTTGATATCAATCGCTTCTTACCTCCAGAATTTCTCTCCTCTGCATAGTCTAACGTGATCTGTCGGTCATCAATTGTACAGCCTTGCATTTCTTCAAAGGCCCTTTCAGCATCATCCATATTTTCAAACTCAATAAATCCCATTCTGTAAAATACAACAACAAGTTCCACTTTATCAAAATCCCTGCTGGTGTGATAGACCGTATCTACGCATTTAAAAATATATATCTGACTCAAATATCACAAAATTTATTAAATTAACATACAATTGTTTATACTATCAAAAATAATAAAAATCGACATTGAAATAATTACCCCTTTGATCTTCCTGAATCAGAAAATTCCAAAATCCGAACATCTACGCAATCCACAAATTTCCCTCTTACAGTTTCCTTCTTTGTACTGTAATTCAGATTCCTGACAAACAACACTTTGGACTTGGCTGAAAGATACAAAATCGGCAACTTAGTTTTAGGCCAACAATATTAAACAAAAAAACCTTGATTGCCCTTTCCACAGTAGGAGATTGTGTGTGCACCCAATTACGATGGTCTTTTCTCAGGGACACAGATTCTGACCTTGGTCTAATTCTATAATAGGTGCATCTAAAAATGCCATTGCCTAAAGAAATCCCACCCGAATCACAAGAATTTATCTGTCTACACAACACTCAACGAAGAACTCTGCCACCATGTTCTTTCTGAGTTTGACGATATGTATGTGTCCTTTGTCCTTGTATAATTATAGCCTATTTTTCTGAATTCATTCTTTTTTGCTCATTCGAGGGATCAGGCTTGGGGTTAGTTAACCGTTTACCAACAGTATTTTTTAGTTTTAAGTAGATCTTTTACACTCAAATATCGTTTTTTTTTAAAAAGGGACATACAAATTCTACACTGGCTCCACAAATGTTAGTGTAGTTTGGATATTAACGTGTTAACAGTTCCGTAAACTATTGGGCTAACCTTTATATTACAATTGCTCTACATTCAGTATGGAGTTCCATAAAATTATTTAGTCTTTTGTTTGACTGAAAATGTTAAAAATGGTCGAAAATTATTACTAACTGACCGCAACATAAATGTGTATAAAAGAAAATATCACAACAGACTATTCAAATGTACAATGGTTCGATCATTTATCAAACATAAATACCCTTTACATTTATAGCATAAACAGATAAATGCGTTGTTGAAAAATAGGACATGTGGTGATGTACATGGCTGATGGCATTGACAAAGCAAGAAGAACGCTTTGCCATACCTAAAAATCGTTTAGTATAGCTTAAAGGAGACATCGGACTAAAGGCGTTAGCGTTTATTAATACTTACCCGGCATGTTGATGGCTCTGAAGTTTTTCTTGCTGTAATGTTTCTTGAATTGGTCTCGCCTTCTTCCCTTGTGAAAACCACGCTCAAAATGGCGCTAATGTAGTTAGACTTGCGCAGTGGGGCTGTTCTGAACACGCTTTGTCCTTGTTCCAGGTCAAGGTCATTCTCTGAGTGGCTGGGAAGAGGTGAATCGAGCACGTGGTAAAGCGGATTAAATACCATACGCTGTGTACTACTAGCCAATCAGTTTCCTTCATATCCCGCTGTTACCAGCGACGTACCTTCTTTCATCAACGTAGAGTAAACCCGGCTAACCCGTTCTTTGTTGGCAACAATAGATTTTGATTCAGTACTGTATATATCTAAAATCAGACTATTAAGTACAGGCCTAAGATTGCATTATATCTATCTAGTCTATACATATATACAGTACCTTGCCCCACTATCAAAGCTTACTTTAATATGTGTATGTAAAATTATAAGGCATGTGTTTCGGATATGAGTCATTCTCACGAGTTTTTGTCACGGCGGCGTGCGTGAAAGATGAAGGCTTTTTACTGTTTTGCTGCCCAAATCATTAAATCATCTGTGTGTCGTATTATAAAAATTATTTATAAATAAAACTGTCGAAATACAAAGAAATGAATGTGTAGTTGAGACCAGGGCAAGTTGCAACAGGGGTAAATTATTTATGCCATTAGAAGACCATCCGTTTTTAGCTTCCCCCGTTGTTTAACTGCCGTGATGCATTAAAATTATTAACGGAAAAATTGCTTTTTGACGCTCTATGTAAAATATCTGGTACCGGGGTACGTCAATGATTTCATATTTCATCCGATTATTAATCTAATGAGAATTTATTATTCATATAGACTGTGTGTAAAAAAGAAACAATAGTGTATAATCAGTGACAAAATCCGATTTGTTCAGTTTGTTTTATGTCCCATTGGGACACATTGCAACACCTTGGAGGGAGCACATTTCGACATATCCTTACACCAAGCCGAGAGCTGATGCAATGCAGAAATCAGCAGGGGTTTTTTTTGTTTCAAATACGGTATCAAATGATTTTTGTTTTTTATCAAATGATTTATCCATTTGTAGGCCCTATGTATACTCAAAACTGAATTCCATTGCTGAATTGTAGAGGAAAATACTGAATTTGTTGCTTGGCAAGAAGTTGAATGGATCTCAGGCTAATTATGGGAGTCAAAAGAAATGTATTTTTAAAATGGTGTAGTTGTTTAACTAAGTAGCGTGTTTATTTCTGATATAAATATAAAAAAAATAGCCCTGAATTACCTGAATTACCCCAATTTTCATCACAAAACTGTGGGCCTCCCTTAAAGGGATTAGATCATCTACTGGAATCACTGCAAGTCCTTCCTGTTAGATATGTCAATTAGTGTCATTTTTAGGGTAATGATCAGATTTAATGTTAGTTTTAGGATTAACCTGAGGGTAGGCCTACCATAGTCATATATGTGGACATCCTACTATTTTGTCATGGAAAACTCCAAGAAACTGAGTGTGAGTAGTAGTAGTCAGTAAACATGTTACACATCCGTCCAACACCACAGAAACCTGACACTCAAAAAGTCTGATAACCCATGAAACTGACATTGCCAACAAGCCCGACTTTGTCAACAAGTCTGACACCCCACGAGTCCGACACCCCACAAGTCCGACACCCCACGAGTCCGACACCCAACTAGTCCGACAGCCCACTAGTCCGACAGCCTACTAGTCCGACAGCTTACTAGTCCGATGGCTTACTAACCTACTAGTCTGACAGCCTACTAGTACAATGACTTACTAAGCCTACTAGACAGACAGCCTACTAGACCGATAGACTACTAGTCCGACAGCTTACTAGTCCGACAGCTTACTAGTCCGATGGCTTACTAACCTACTTGTCGAATAGACTACTAGTTCCACAGCTTTTTAGTCTGATGGCTTACTAACCTACTAGTACGACAGCCTACTAGTCCGACAGCTTACTAGTCCGACAACTTACTAGTCCGACAGCTTACTAGTCCCATGGCTTACTAACCTACTAGTCGAATAGACTACTAGTTCCACAGCTTACTAGTCCGATGGCTTACTAACCTACTAGTCAAATAGACTACTAGTCCCACAGCTTACTAATCCGACTGCTTACTAACCTACTAGTCAAATAGACTACTAGTCTGACAGCTTACTAGTCCGATGGCTTACTAACCTACTAGTCAAATAGACCACTAGTCCCACAGCTTACTAATCCGACTGCTTACTACTTTGACATTCCCAACAATTCAATGTTTTATTACACAATAATCATACTGTCAAAAAAGAAACGCATAGGACGAAATATTGGTAGAATTCTCTCTTTAACACACAGAGGGATAATTCAGTAATTTTGGGTGGTAGCACAGTTAAAGTTGGTACAAGTACATGGACCAATGGCAGTGGAGGCGTAGTCGTCACTGAAAAGCACCGCACAAGGGTGCTGAAGTCAGTACCTTGCGTGGCCACCATGAGCTGCAATCACTGCACGACACCTTGGCATAAACTGAATGAGTCTTTGAATCCGGGCACGTGTAATCACAACCCATTCTTCATGCTGTGCATGGGATAATTGCGGAAATGTCTGAGGCGCTGGGTTAGGTGGGCATAAATGGGGTTTCCTCAAGGTTTTCCACCATAATAAGGCTGTGTACAGTGTGAAGTATAAGTGAAATACCCTTCCGTACGACGTTAAACCCCAATCAAACGAACAAACAAATCTAGGTATTCCACTGTTCACCGTGCCGTATGAGGCCTGGCATTGTCCTGCCGAAGGACTTCTCTCTGTCAATCCATAATGGGAAACATGTGAGGGCGCAACATTTCGTCCTTACAGTGTACAGCTGTCCGGTTGCTTTGTACAAGCACCAGTTCACTTCTGCCTGTGTATGAGATGGCTCCCAACATCATGACACTGCCTCCACCGAATCTGTCAACAGGGCAATGCAGTTGTTGGCAAAACTTTTATTGCCGTGCCTGTATATGTGTTATCATCCATAATGTTAAAGGAAACAAGACTCGTCACTGAACTATACTCTCTGTAAGTTTCTCCTGTTCCAGTTCTGTACGCCCCGTGAGGGAGTGGGTGGGCCATGGCCCTGCAGAATACTCCCTCGGCTTCCTCGGTCGATCGTAAGAGGTGAGAAAAGAGGTTGCTTTC
>JAVFBW010197072.1:0-10079 GCA_034783835.1 Mopalia ciliata
GGCCCTGAATGTCAGTCTACCGCAGAAGACGGGGTTATACTTACCACAATGTATAGGGCTCGTTCGTCCGTCTTAGCCCATCCCAACCCGTGGTGGAAGTTGAAAATTGGTACGCCGCTATGATGGCCGGCCTCTCAGAGAGGTTTTTAAAAAGAACGAGGGTGTAACTTGAGGAAGGCGAAGAAAATAAAATGTTTGCTTTCGTGAATGTGTGAGGATTGTTTCGTGTGGAGGATATTAAATTCTTAATGTATGCAGTTAAGCCCCAGGTTTTGGAAGAGCACCCACTTATGACGTTAATAAGGCCCCTGATGATGTAGGCCTATTGGTGGGGAGGGGGGGGGGGAGTTTTCTTTTGGCCCTGAATTTCAGTCTACCGCAGAAGACGGGGTTATACTTACCACAATGTATAGGGCTCGTTCGTCCGTCTTAGCCCATCACAACCCGTGGTGGAAGTTGAAAATTGGTACGCCGCTATGATGGCCGGCCTCTCAACACATATATTTTATTTTTCTCTGGGTTTTTTTTAGATACACTGAAAACAATAACTAGAATGTTACCTTCTTGCAATATTTATTTTCCAAACATCAATTTCCAACCTTCACCATAGGTTGAGATAGGCGTGACGTAGGGCTAAGGCAGAGGAATAAGCCCTATTAATTGTGCTAGGTTATACTTACCTAAAGCTAATTTAAAGAATCTCTAAATACTGTATAGTTTATATAAGATCCGTATTAGAATCTAAGTTATACCTTAATGTTAAATAAAGTTGGGACTAAGTTTTTTATTCCGTCATTATTGGTATTTTTTTAGTCGCACAGATCTTACAAGTTACTTTTAACAATATAATATATTTTTTGAAGGTATAAACAAAGGGATGAAACTTGTCGAAGCTTACGGCAATGATAATGTATGTCTAGAATAAGGCAAGGGACTCCAAAGAAAGAAAAGGAGACGAACCGGGAAGGCAAACCCTATACGGTTGCAAGTGATCCAAAAGCAATGCTAAGTGACCTAAAATGTGACGAAACCCCTAAGAATTGAAGGACGGTGAACCATGACCACAAAGCCTAAATCCACAGACAGCAACCAGAGACCGAATCTCTTCTAGGCTACTAGTCTTTCCACCACCTGCCAAAAGAAAACACAACTTGTTGGGATCAGAAATGGTACATCTAAAGAAAGCATCGTGTTTTATTCTCCTAATGCTAGTCATTTGTACCGTGTTTAATTTCAAGACCCTAATGAAAATTACGGTTTTGCGGAACTCTGATACTCCTAATTACCGGAGGATGGATTCTGTTATTCCAAAGTGTAAAGCTAAAACCAATGTTGTCTTTTTAAAAACCCACAAAACTGGCGGCACCACTGTAATGAACATACTACAAAGATTTGGCTTCACCCGAAATCTGACATTCGTTCTGCCTCATATAGGTCTGGTGTATATAGGAATCCGTGGCGGGGGTTTGTCTCGCTGGACCATTCTACCAAAACCCACCAATAAACAGTATAATATACTCTGCAATCATGTCACATACGACAAACTGTCGTTTCAGAGTATCATGCCAAAGAATACGATATATATAACGATTTTGCGACACCCACTACAGAGGTTTCTATCCGCTTTCTGGTATTACTGGCGGGTTTACCCAAGGGAGTATCTACAAGCCGTAACAGGGCCGGATAAACTGCATAACTTCTTAGCACATCCTTATCTCTATGAGCCCCAACCAGAATACACCCATAACTCAATGTCATTGGATTTAGGTTTATCAGCAATAGACTTCAATTACACGAGACAAATTCTACGTCATATAAAAGAGTTAGACAAGGAGTTTTCGTTGGTGCTGATTCTAGAACATTTCTCGGAATCTTTGGTGTTATTAAAACGTCAATTGTACTGGAGTATAAAAGATATTTTATTTATTCCAAAGAACACACGGTCGACCTTTAGTAATACGGATTACAAAAACAATCCAAGAAAGATTTCCGAAGAAGACATGGAGAGACACAAAGCCTGGGATAACGCAGATTTTCACTTGTATTCTCACTTTTATAAAAAGTTTCTCCGGATAGTTCATTCACAAGGAGAAGATTTTAAAGACGAAGTCAAACATTTTCAACATGTCAGAGAAATGGTTTCTAAGTTTTGCACTGACCCAATTCAGGGACCTGAATATTCAACGTTGAAGATTAAAGGAAGTCAATTCAACTCCCCATTTGTTGTCACGCAAGAGGATTGTGATCTTATGTTAATTAAACACGAAGAACATTTTACAAGGCTGTTAATAGCGAAACAGTACCCTAACCAGACCACCAATTCCTCTCCATTGAAATTCCATGCCCCACACGTGTGATTTGAGCACACGGATCTGAGACCACTATCCACCATATAGCAATGCTGTCAAGAAGATTTACTTTTTAACTATATATCAAAACACCTCACATTAAGGATTGTGATTGTGTAAATTATTGATAGAATATCCCAGGCGCGTCTAAGTGAAATACCCTTGTGGGCTAAAGTAAGGGTAAAAACATCAGTCGATCAATCAATCAATCAATTAACTGATTAAACCAGATGAAAGTCAGTTTCCTAGTATAGTGTATTGATGTTTAACCTAATCCAGAACCAAAATGCCCCTGATTTGTTTTGTGTATATTCCCAATAACTCATGTCCTTTGTCTACAAAATCTCCAGTTTATATTATTCAGTAATGAAGATCAGACATGAAACTCCATGGGTGTTAATTAAGTGAAACGTTTAAAAGTCTTTAAGATTGCACTCGTTAATTATTTGTATCCAGTGTTGCTTTCTGTTGATGAATACTGTGGCTATTCCACTCACATTATACCGTAGATTAGTTTAAAAACAACGGATCGTACCGTCCTTGTATCCTTAATTTGTTAATTGAGAATATTGAGGCGTAAATGACATGTACATGCAGTAGCTATTTCACCTCTAAGGGTAGTTTGTTTTTATTAACCAATGCTGTCTTCGTTAAACAATATAGTGTTATCAAAACACTTCACAGTGTATAGTTGTGGTAGTGTAAATTTTGGTTGGTATACATCGTCGTTATATAAGTGAAATTTCTTGAGCAAAGCAATCAATCAATCAATCAATGAACCAATCTACTATTATTGAAATAGCGTATACAGGCAGCAAGCCAACAGCTGATCCTGGAAAATAATACAAATTTGAGAAACTTTACGTCTCGCTTTAGATGTACATTCAAAACATGAAACTATAAAGTCATTCTCAAAAGACCGTTGTGTTTCAGATTCAGATATTTAATTAATGTAAGCAATACAGTGCCTACAGTTGGGAAAACAATGCAGGTTTGAAGCTCTGTAGTGCCAGTGTCGGCTTAACTCATAATTTATACATTTTTTGCAATCACTTAGACGCCCGTAGTGTGCGCTCTTTTTGTTTCAAACTTAGTAAAAAATATTTCATTTCTGGTGAACATAAATTCAATAAAGCAAGAAGTAGTTAGCATTATATTTTTACACTGTATGTTTGTTTCTTTCTATCATTAATTGTAAATTCCCAAAAGGTAGCCAAGTGGGAAATGATGTTTATCTGAAGATCTTATATTATGAAATCACCTTTCAACGATTCGTCGATCATCTTATTTGTCAAGCCCATTAATTGCATGACATGAAAATCTTCATCCAGATATGTTGAGATCTAATGCAATCATCTTACTAACAATGAGGATTGGTTTCTTATGTTTGCCAATCACAGAGCTGCTTCTCGATTCAGGTTTACAAACAATCGTATTCTCGCGAGAGTTTCTATGGTGAACATGACTAAGACAACTCCAGTACGCTATGCCAGGCCATCGAGCATTAATTTCCCCCAATATTTGGGCGCCCTATCAGCCACAGACCAGCAAATAAAAGAAGTGCAAAACCAGATGGCCCTGGTGTATCTTACAGTCAATGTCTCGACGTAGGGAGTAGAATTGATGGTTTGCAAAAGCCGAATATTTCCGCCGAAGAACCGAAGGTTACTGACAGCCTATTTTAGCATGATGAACGACTACCCGCACATTAAACAAAGATCATTCAAATAATAAACTTTGAGTGGAGTTGCATATTTCCTTGTTTACTACATGTGACCTACAGCATCAACACGGAAGACTATCGGACGCCTTCTGGTCCTTTTTTGGCTGAGTATGGTCTTTATTATAGCTCCGTGTTACCCACATGTGTTTTTATTGGATAACTGAAACTATGACGTTTTGTGTCCAGTAGTTTTGATATTATTTTGCAATATAGTTTGCAATTGCGTTAGATCTCAAAATAGCGACATACAACACACGGGGAGCGTTTCAGAGATCAGATTTTTGTTGTTCCTATATATCCCCTAACTTACCATGACGCCGTGTCGGGCTTGAGTTGTGGCTATAGTGTTTGGTTTATAAGTTAGTTAAATAAACCTAATCCAGAACTAAAATTGTTAATTTTGACGTATACATGGCGTATATGCCGTTCGTTCAAACCCTCCTGTTGGCGTTTAATACGCCATTGATCACCATTATTTATACAGATCTTTAGATCCGATAAAAACCTGTCGCTTATATGTGAAGAATGCGTCGTCCATGTCGAACTTGTATTGTCCATTTTAACCCCAAGTTTCAGGAAATCCTATTGGTTATTTGTATATATAACGGCAGTTAAAACCATTTTTAAAATGACAAAACAACAGTATAACCTTAAACGTGTTATATCTTAAATTATCAGATGAAACTGCACGAAAGAAACTTTTACTAGCTATGTATCTTTACCAAGTTTGCCTAATACACAAATCTAGGGCTACTTCGTCACAAAATAAGGTTTTGTTAGCAACTTTGAAACACAACATTCAGCTCGTAGAAAAGGGCTAAATTTAAATTTAAACAGATTACTTGACTATACCATCAAAATCACTACAACATTCTTTAACGCAAATTAAACAAGGTAACACCTTCATGGGAGTGCTAGGAATGTATATAGTGATTAACAGTTACACCAGATCTGACAAGCCCAAACGAAATTCGTAAAAAAAATTAAAAAAAAAACGAAAGTGAGCATGCCGACTGCTTTGCTAGTTCTCTTTCAATAAAATACATTAAGTTTATAACATAGAGTGGAAGGTTTAAACGAAAAACAAATGATGTCGGACATGTTTATCTCAACCGCTTTGGTTTTTGGCAGGTTTGGGTGGATGTGGTGCAACCGAAAATACTGTAGCACGAGCTTTATGTTCGCCATAAATAACACTTGTTGTTTCGGTGATCTTATTCTCAAGATTGTCTATTTGTGATAACTGGCTGATAAACAGTCTTAGAAAGTGTGATAAACAAATATGACTTTAAACTGACGGCTAAATGGCTCGAAATTCTCCATTAAGCAAGGGTTTTCTTTTAACTGACTGTGCCACATGTCGTTGACTAACAATCAAATTTAATTGAATACTCATATCATGTTATTAGTAGTCAATGTTAATCGGGTTTGCCAATAGCTTTAATGGGAGGTAAATCTGTCACTCATATAGCTGGCTGTGTCACCTATGTCATTGACTAACCATTCAATTTAATTGAATACTCTTATCATGCTATTGTTAGTCAATGACATAGTCGGCGCTGCCAGTTATACCAGTACCAGATTTATCTCCCTTTGTTGCCAGTGGCCAGGCCTATTGTTTTCTTACTTAGATTGTGCCTCTATGGACGCATACAACTTGCATGTTGTAGACAATTCTAGAGATAAACACATCCTTATAAACATAATTCCGAGGAAATAAAGAACTCCATGCATGACTTCATCAAAATAAAACAACCATAGTTGTACGATTAGAAAACTTTATTCACACACACATGTGATGAGTATAGAATAAATTATTTTTAAATACATAGTTACAAAAGTGCAGTCAAGTGTTTTCAAAATTGCATAAAGATTTTGTGATAAGGAAAATATATTTACATCAAAAAAAGCTTTATCTATATATCCTCTGTATGTGTTTGTTTACAAACAAATTTGCACCTGAGACATTTTCGTTGAAATTTTACCCAATTCATTTGGATATGATAGATTCCTATTGGTTAAGACTGAGTAAAAGCTTCCTGTTTAACAGGGTGTTTACATGTATTTTACTTTTAAGACCAGATTGGAACTCTATGGAATGAGTTTGGTTATTTATGATTTTGGCGTGTCCATTCTACTATTAAGTGTACACCAATGAAATGACTTAGATTCACATTGCTTCAAAAATTATTAACCTGTGAGCTGTTTGCTTTGTCGGTAATCTTAGAATTATAACCATAGCCCTGTTCAGTGTATAACAGTGTGTATTATGGGATATGTTTGTGTGGAATCTTTAGTTAAAGGTATACCGCATTGAATAAAGGTGATCTAGTTATATATTGTAAACACTGCTTGAGAAACAAGTGCACGATATGCTATAGAGTTGTTCAAAAAGTCAAATGGAATTTCTGTTTTCCTTCAAAACATACAGCTCTAAAATGTCAACTTTTTTCAAACCAAATATAACTTTACAACCCTTTTCACATTCGGTTGTGTCGTAACGACCTAACCAGCGTTATTTAAAAAAAAGAGTTACCCTTTAAAGTTTACCACTACCCGATTTCTAGATCTTGGAAGCCCGACTGTTCGACAATTATTTATTATGTTCAACTAGGTATAGTCTAAAAACTATTCGACATTATACCGCAATGATTTAAGACATAGAGGGTATTACACAGTGAAATTTGAATACCATAAATATTGCTCGAGTGAATGGTTGAAAGAGAGAACCAAGCCGCGAAGCGTTGAGTGGATTATTCTTTTTGTCATTCATGGAAATAGACCGTATCTTCTAAGCCAAGCACTTGTAGATGTACAACTGAAAGAATAAACAAAAGACATGTGTAAATGTCACGTTTATACAGATTGAAACAAACTATTAAAATAAAGCCACAGCCATGCTGTGTTGTTAACAATGTCTACACAAAATTTTTAGTTTCGTTGTTGTTGTTGCAATGATTCTGCACAGCGAAATATGAGTGATTGATTGGTGATTTAGGCCGTGCTTTAGGATATTTCACTTTATGACGTCGGTGTATTTCAACGATAGTCAATACTAGCACAACCCTTACATTTTCTTCCAGTGCTGCGTCAAGACAACATTGGTACTCTCACAACAAAACAGGCTGGGGCCAGTTGCTCGAAAGAGTATTAGTCGCTGACACCAGATTCAATCGCTAATACCGGGTTAGGGATAGACCTACAACATGGCGTGACGTCATCTAATAGTGGATTAGAGGGAATACACTTGATAGAACCCTAAATTGTCTGCCGTTAGGGAATTCCTTAGCATTATGTTAAAGAAATCAGATTGGACTAAGCATTAACTATTTTAATTATTTGAATACGATAGTATGGCCACAAATGACGTGTTTTGGAAAGCACAGTAATATATGCACCCGTGATGTAGGTAAGTTAATTCTTATTGACCTCGCCATCCGAAATGAACCAACAGAGATGAGTTCACATGCCTTTATACAGAAGGTTTCCTTTCATTTAACTGCCCATGACAAGACGTGAATCCCCGTTGCAACACATCAAAGTTTCATTTGATCAAATCAACCAACATCAAAAATGAGTCCAGGCCTAGTCAATTTAACTTTTTAGTTTATTCAACAGATAATCGACTTTTTGCATTATGCTATAAACCATCGTAAAAATAAGTTAACGCTGTGCCAATATAAAGTTTCGGTTAAAAACATGTCGGTGTAATATTTTGTGTTTAGGATTAAACAAACCATGATAGAAAAAGAGCCAATAAAGAGTTTCGTTTGTTCAATTAACTATGATAACAAACCGGTCAACGTTGAGTCAGCACTTCGTTCAGTTTAAATATAAAACAGCGTAAAGAAATGTGTCAACCTTGAGTCAATGTAATGTTTTGGTTTATTTAGAAACCATAGTAAGACAAAAATTAGGGTTGAGCCAGTATAACATTTTGTTTAATTTAAACACACTAGCCTGGTTCAATGTTGATCCAAAATCATTGGTCAATATGAGCCACATATGTTCGAATGTTGTACTATATGCTGTAGTTATTACATAGCTACTTCAGTAAAATATGTCTGTAGGAATACGGGCAGCTCACTTACCTCGTCAATGTATCCGTTAAATTTATTGTATTGTTTGCAACCAGCACCAATTTGAATGGCCGCTTTGACTCTTTCTATATCTCCTGTTAACAAGATAAATATGCACATTTCAATATAAAATAAAATAGGTATATATCAATGCATGTAAAGTTCTAATAATGTAAGACATGAAATGAGTAAAACGTTAACCAAATTGTGGGGTTTTATTTGAATTTTTAAGTTTTCCATTTTTTCTCTATACTTTCAACATCCTATTATCACCTTTAATTGGACGCTGTGAACAACTTCAGGAATGCAAAGAAAGTATGTAGAAATATGTAACAAATAAGGCATCGGAGTTCTAATCACGAAGCGTCTTTAATACGTTCATCTTAATGTACATTGTAAAAATTTTGGGGATTGAACAAGAATTTCGCCGAATTTGTCAAAATCCCACCGATTGTTTAAAGTTCAAGGTTAAAAAACCATAAAAGGCAATCCCTTTTTTCGGGGATGTTTCTCTTCTCTTTGCCATGCCAAAAGGTAACAATTAATAATTCCAATCAAATAATGTTAAATGATAAGAGATATGTATTTTTTCATTCATCACTGACCTGTAGCGCTAGTGATTTGAATGTCTCCGTCAACCAGAAGTGTTAAGTGCTGACCATTGTAAGCATATTGAACCTGTTTCCAGCCAGTGCTCTAAAATGACAATATTAGATAATCAGCGATATTCATCAAGCTGAACAATTTATGCAATATATATATATATCAAATTTGTTAATTTTATTACCTACTATTCTCGAGACATAAAGCCACTGATTTTTGAAGAAAGAATACTCACTTTATTTTTCGTAGTCGCTTTAACGGTCTGACTACCGGTGGTCCTAATGGACGCAGTTGTCTCCCCTAGAGCCCGATCAAAGGTGACGGCCAGAGAGCAGGGAGAGTAACAGCCCTTGTTACTCACTAGAGCTTCACCCCTCTCGTGAACACCAGGCACGGAGATCTCTTGGTAGCGGAATGTCAGGATAAACTGTTGACCAAAGTCGTCGTTAGCGAAACGCCAGACCGTGGCAGAGGACGATCCATCGAAAAAACCAACTCCCCCTCCAATAGAACCAGGTAAACCTCTCTCAATTTTGACGCCATGATTTCCGACATAGACCTTGTTAACAGACTGGTCGGATACGTCCACATCAAAGGGAATGTACAAGGCAGGGGCACACACTGTAACCGATCAATTAAAAACATATTGACAATTCTATTGGAACCTACCCAACCTTATAATTTCTCAAGCTTCTTATCCTCTTTCTTCGTGTATAGAGTTTTAAAGCGTGAGCATACTTTCAGCTGTTGTAGAGCATTTTTAATGGTGTTGCGGATGACTATTTTTATTTTTTTTTAAATGAAATAGCATTCTATACGCAATGAATCAAACAGTGAAAACCTTTTTGCATTCCTTGGACACCATTATCCACAGGGTGTAAGAGGATGTACTTTATCTCCAGGGGTGTATTTATAAAGATACTTAAGTATTTCTAAAGTTAAGAAATATTAAGTCAAATTTCAGCTTTTCATTTAATCATCAAAAAGGTTTAAACCTAAAATTGTTTAGATGACATTTGACAAATTTCACTTATTACCTTACATTTAGGATTTTACAAAGTTAAGCAAAACGGTGTTTAGGCAACTTAAATGATTTTTGAAAGTTTATCTTAATTTTAAGAAGTACTGAAGTAGGTTTATGAATATGGAACGAGGGTCCAGTTGCTCCAAAGATGATAAGCCGAAGACCCCAGATAAAATTGCTATTACCGGGTTAGAGATGAACCTTCATCATGGCTTTACGTCATCAAAAAGCAGATAAAATTTAAACGGCTATAAAACGTCTTTGGAGCAACTGGCCCCCGGGGGGGGGGGGGGGGGGGGGGG
>JAVFBW010197083.1:0-10078 GCA_034783835.1 Mopalia ciliata
AGAAACAAATATATATCATTACAACATGTGTATTTGGTCGTGCGGTCTGAAAACAATAAGCTACTTTTTCAAATTCTGTATTGCTTTTCTTTTTTTGAAGAGTGTATATGGATCAACATTAACCTATAGGCCTAGTAACAGTATGATGGGAATTTAAGTTGTTGTCATAATAAATTGGAATTATTCAGTTAACCACTTTTTCTTAAATATTATATCCTATACTTGTATGTAAGATTGCTGCAAAATATGAATTTCTTTTTGAATTGTCTATAGGTCCGACTGCGGTTATGCTTGACGATTTTATGCGAATGGTTTTTGAACAAAGTAGCGGGAAGATTGTCATGTTAACAAATCTGTTTGAAGATTCGAAGGTATGTGGCTTGATGTGCTTAACCCAAGGATATTAATTGAGAATTATGTTTGTTTGTTTTTTGTTTGTTTGTTTTTGGTTCAACGCCGTACTTGAGGCTATTTCACTCACATGACAGGCTGCTAGACCAAAGGATGAAAGAAACCCCCTCGTTTATTAACTCCTAATTTTTTTAAATTTATTTTTAAGTTGTTTAACGCTTTCGTGTTACATAACGTTTGTGTAAAGTTTGGTCAAGGACCTTGTTCCTCATGTCAGACTATCCCATTAAGATATCGGTTGGCTGCCCCAAAACTCGTAGGACACCAATCAGTTGTCGCTTAATGTCTGCTTTTGTGTGTCATGATCGAATCCCTATGTATACATTTGGCTAACTAAGGCCTAAACAGTATATGAATTAACACTTGAAAAATGAAAGAAGTTGGTACATGGTGTTCATGTGGCGCGCTTCAAGCATATGTAAAATTTGTTTAAATGTGAGGGGAAAATTAGTATTTAAAAAAAGTAAATACGGTTTCGTACTTCGGATTTTGTTACAACAGCACAAACGCCCATTCCGTTAAATGTTCGGTTTTGAATTATTTCAGCTGAAATGTTTGAAGTACTGGCCGGAGTCTGGTACAGCAACATTTGGTTTGATTGAAGTGAAGCTGCTCAAACAGGAATTGTTTGCTGACTATGTCGTCAGGGAATTGAGTCTTACACATTTACAGGTAGGCCTAATGACAAGATTGATATAAAAAATAATTTTACCTTGTAGTTTGTATTTTGATGGGCTGAGTAAATCACTGGCCTGTTTAAAAAGAAAAACTATCTTGTTGTCTTTGTTATTTTTTTTTTTTATTATTTATTTATTTTTTTTTTTTTTGATTTTGTCGATGTCGTTGTTGTTATTGTTGTGCTGTTTCCATGGAAAGCGTGGACTTAGAAGGGAATCGTGACACAGCTACTTTTCAAATTATCCAAAGATCCCAAATGTAAAAGAAGACACATATATGTCACCTTTTATATTTGGAAAGTTTTTACCTACATGAAGTACATGAAGTAGCAATTTAACTTCAAGACAGATAAATAAGTTATAACTGGAAAAATAAGAAACCTTTCAGGACTTATTTTTGATCGTTTCAAACATATTCTTCTCCACAGTAGTAACTCGACAATGACGCCATCAGTATATCTACACACGACAGTGATCTTAATTTAAATGGTCCATCAGAGTCAAATTCTCGACCACAAAGACAATGAATTGATCTCTATCTTAATGAGGTCCCCCTGCTCTGATGGCGCTGTATTCAGGAGACTATGGCAATGACGAAGTCGTTTCTGATGTTCCTCTTGTCAATTTTTACCAAAATCATTCATTATGATGTACTTAGTTATCTTGTCTAAAATCTAGCGCCTCGAACATCAGAACGTAGCCCATACGCGGTGAGAAATCCCCAAAAATTTAGAACTTTTTACAGTCAGTACTGAGAAATTTCGTGAGTCTTTCTTTGTTCCCAGCAACTGCTCAAGATTGGAATAACCTACCTGAACATATCAAAAAATCTGAGTCAACGGAAGTTCTTAAAAAGCGTATTTTTGACATGTGTGGCATTGTGCCTCCTCCGAGTCACTTTTATCATGGTCCGTGGTTAATTTAATTATATAATTAAAGGTTTTAGTTCTTAAAATGAACACTTGTTTTGCAATTTTGTTACTGATAATCCAACTTATCCTTGGAGGAATAAAAACGAATCTGTCCAGGATTATTTCTTTAATTGTGGTAATGTCGTGAATATCACACTAAATCATTTACAGATTATTAAAAATCTTATACAAAAATATGACGCTATAATAACTATAAACACTTTACTTTATGAAATAAATGAAAAAACAAAAAACGTAAATAATAAAGTAAGGTGACTACTCCAAAGAAGGACGAAAAATTCATATTGACTCAATATTTCGGTTTATTATCCAACCATCATCAGGAGTGATTGATGGTTTGATAATAAACCGAAATATTGAGTCAATATGAATGTTAAGCTTGTCAGTGGAAATTCTAATATTCGTAAATAATAAACTTCTTTTTGATGTGACAGAGTTTATCACTACCTCCAAGTGATTTTTGTCATATGCAGGCTTTTTTGTCTGTTAACAAACCTGGACATTATGTGCACATTGAGGAGACCAATTCCCCACAATGTTCTCTTCTGTGTAAACTAGAGTTCATTTTACTGTAAGGTTTTATGCATACAGTTGACTAACCTGTGTAAACATGTGGAAATGTTCCGTCAATCTTTGTAATACTAATGTTAATTATCTACAGGTTGATGCAATGTTTGTATTGAATGGCTAAAAGAGAGACAAAAGATACACTACTTAGCTTAAATTGTTTCCCATTATAAACAAAATTTGTTACAAACCACTTTTTACAAGAGCTTGGGTTCTTTCAGTTGCTTCAATCTCAATCAGCGTATAAAAAGTATGTGTATAGAAGCGAACTAAATCTAAACAAAACCGCTGAATAGCCGATAACGTTCACAAAACTATTATGAGCACCACAAAAATAGTTTGAAGCGGAACCTATACCCAGTTTAACCCATTCAATCACAGCAAACATTCTATGTGCGAAAAAGAATAGATAAAAGCTTTACAAAATTACATCACAAAGTCTAGAAATGTGAAAGAGGTTAGCCAGTGGCAAACAAAAGGGAGACAAATCTGTAAGTCATATTACAGGCAGTGCTACCTATGTTAATTGAAATATTCAAATCTAACTACTGTTAGTCAGTAACAAACGGGCCACTGCCAGTTATATGAGGAAATTATTCATCTCCATTTTTGTTACTGCCCAACCCCTTTATAGGATTGTTGTAAATCGTCAGGAAATCGACAGACTGAATCCAGAAGAAGGACTGGACAAAATTTTAGTTATTTTATGTTAGTGGTGTCTGTGGTAGTTGCAAACAACATCGGTGACATATTTTTTCACCCATTAACACGACAAACGGTGTTATACTTGATTGAAAAAGACTAAAAAAAACTTTCATTCACACATGAGCGACCGACTCTGATATCCATATTATACAGTGGCTGGACGTGTATTCCCGAAGCTTATCAATATCAGATCGAGGCATTGAAGGCTTTTTAAGCCCGTTAGTTTGTCCTATTTTTCTTTGTATATTAATCTGTGTTTGGTGCAGAAATATATTCACTATAAGTAAACATGCCAAAAGATATTGTTTTGTCCCATGGTACGTAAAATGGAATTGAACCCAACAGATGGAAGTGTATAAAACGTGTATACATTGTTGTTTTTTAGACGAACAAAACAAACGTTGTAAAACAGTTCCATTTCACGACCTGGCCGGACCATGGAGTCCCCACACACGCTGATGGCTTATTGGACTTCCGGGACAAAGTGAACAACAGTGATGTTAAGCTTAAGGGACCTATTGTTGTTCACTGCAGGTAGGTGTATGCTCAAAGTTTATCTCATAAGGAACGGGTCATTGATCTTTCCTCTAATAACATTAGAATTGCATACATGGCGGAAAACAAGAAAAACTAATTTTCCGGCAAACGAAGCGTTCTTTTTTCTTGATTTCTTAAACAAGAAAAACTAACCACAAGGGAAATAGAATACAACTATAGTTTATTCCCAAAAAGATTTCATAACGGCTATATAGGACCTAGGCAGATATTGTAATGAACATCCTATGAGTTAGGAAGTTTAACGTTTGAGTTAGGCATCCCATTTCTTTGCCATTATGACTACCTACCTAGGTAGTTGTGTATAAGATGCAAAAGCGGATTGGGGGATTGGGACAAAAAACAGAATTTGTCCAAAAATGAGTGAGGCAATTATGCTAGCAGACTGACGATATATGCAGAAGACAATAGAGTAAATACTAGTCCAAAATGTTCTTTTAATATGGCTAAAAATGTGATACATTTGATAGATTTAGGATTAACCAAAATACATTGTACTGGATTGAAATAAGGTGAGAGGTTTCTGAAATCTGAATACACCAGACAACAAACCATCAACTGATATTTATTCTCAATTGAATTTGGACTACAGACCTTGCACAATTCACCTTTTTACGGGATATTTTTATCTACCTATTCCCACTTTCCGAACCGTGATATCTACATCTAAAACGAATTGTAACAACATCGCCGTGATTCTGTTGCAGTGCCGGAGTAGGTCGTAGTGGTACGTACATAGCCTTGGATTATCTTTTACAAGAGGCTCAGGCATTAGGGTGCGTTGATTTGACCGGGTGTGTTAACAGACTTCGTAAACAGCGGGTCAACATGATCCAGACGGAGGTAGGTAGAGGCGGTGACACTAATGCTTCGTAGCTATACTTTAAATTACCAGGAACCGAGCTAACATTTGATAACGAATTTGATTGAATGGTTTAAAGAAAGGTAATTATTCCGAAAAATGACAGGGAATGGCAGAAAAACGAATGTATCTTCATATATTCAACGAACAATCGTTGACTCCTGATGTTGGTTTGATCCATCCGTGAAACACTATGTGAACATGATAAATTCAGAACAAATTAACTTTAAACTTGAAATATGTCTTCCTCCTGTTAGACATATCCATATTTTTCGAAGTTATATTGCTGCTAAAGCGGTAAGTTACAATATTCCCGTCTGTATTTTTTGTGAAAATGACATCCCGCTTATTAACTTCAAAGCCAATATAAACTCACTGAATTCCAAAAAACAACATGGCCGCCATTAGCCATTTTAGCATATTCATGGCTATGTTTTGAAAACAATAACTCGAACCAAATGCACCTTATTATTGTCAACAACAAATAATTTTCATATGTTTATTGCATGACAAGAGCCCCATACTAGTATACCTATAGTGTAAACATATTTTATGTTTTCTGTATAATTACATAAACTAAAGGCCTTCGGCAAACACTGTCTCCTTTGTTCCAAACTGAAAGAAACTGTTTTAAACATTGATCAGAAATTTAAAAAAAATAACAGGAATTGTCAATATCTTTTTTTCAATATTAACCTTCAGCACTTGATATTCAGACAATTGTATTTAGATATATTATTGTATTACAGGAGCAGTATGTGTTTCTTCACGAAGCGTTGGTGGAAGCGTTCAGAATGAGCGGAAGTTCTGTTTCTTCAGTGAACTTTGCCAATATTTATAAAGAACTGTCTGGCGTTAATCCAAAGACTGGTCGAGTAAAGATGGAAGAGCAGTATGAGGTATAGTCAGGGTCGGGTTATAGATCAGTGCTGGGTCGGTATAGCTGTGGCAAAAGACTCCCTAAATAGAAAGTTAGGGGATGGGGGACAGAATCAAACTCACACATAAGCTGTTATTATATTTTGTATCCTCTAACAAAAGGTGTTATTCATGCCGAGGATGGCCAGAACAAGTCACTGCGAGAGGATTGTTAGTTGAATTTTTTAGCCGCAGTTTATCGTATCTAAGGCCGGGGTTGTTTAACGTACTGTCTGTAAATTAAGTTAATTGGAGCCAATTACTGTGATGGGAGTCATTTAAGGTCAAGTTTGTTACTTGCAGTTTATCCTATCTAAGCCCGCTGTCGTTTAACTAGCTGTCTGTAAAACAACTTTATGTGGAACCAATCAACATATTTTGGCAATCCTCGATAAGCGAGCATTCCTTAGATAGTGGCTTGTGGTCCTAACCTAATTAGTACACGGAAATGCGGAAGTGACCATAGCTATTGGTCACAGTATGCGATAAACTCGCTTATATCCTTCTCATGATACATTTCTTACTGACTATCTGTTCGATCTAAATAAAGGTAGAGCTTGTTTTTTTCTACAATCTATGTCTTCTGGATGTCTGTTTATAAACTACTGCATTCTCTTTTAAGGAACTCTGCAATTCATTACCAGTTTACACCCAGAGAAACCGTGACCGGGCCCTGGATCCTAAAAACATCGATAAAAACAGACACCCTGAAATATTACCAGGTGAAATAAAGTTCTTACCATATTTTTTGCAAAATATCACCTTTTAGGTGTTGTTCTCGCTGGGGAAATGATTGCTATAACATTAAATACGATGTTAATTCCAATAAAGGAAGGGAAACAAAATGTTTCGATCACTTGTCAGAATTATATTATCTGAATTTTCGATCTGATTCCAACACCTGCTACACAATGCATCGAATATGTTGGTACTGTTGCGATATGTTTGTACATATAATCATCAACATCACTGTGGTGTTATATGTGCAAATGTTACTCTTTGAATAAATTCGGTATGTGCGCAGATAAACATGTGTTGCAAGAGATTCTGTGCCCGAAGACAGCATTGAAGTTTGCTTTGTCCCCTTTTGTATGTAGGCCATCTATTATCTTGCACATCAGACATCGAAAGGTGAATGCTCTGCGAAAGACGCCACAGAAAAGTAATGCGTTCATAGTGCAAGTAAGAAATCATTTTGGAGCCATTTTTATAAAATATCGTTTAGCAATAAAATTTCGTTCAACATTAAAAGTGCATGCGCTGTTTTTTCAACTATGGTTTCAGGCAGGGGAGTTTCCAGTTTAGCATTACCAAGTGTTTGAAAGCAGCCTTGTGATTGGTCATTGTCATTAGCCATATGATTTTGCAGATCTACACCTAGCTACAATAAAACATAGTGGATGTATTTGTTGGCTTTGTTTCCATAAGATTGCGGCCATCTCCATATTATAAATGAAAAGGTCAAAGATGTTTCGAATATTATTTTGATTGTCTGCTGATTAAGTACTGTTACAAAGTATTATTATTATTTTAGATGTAAAGCCGAGTGGCAGTGTGAATAATACTTCGCAACTGTAAGATCTAAGGTCACCTGTTTCATTCAATTATTTATTAATATTAGCCCGTGGATCTTGTATCTAATTGTGAATCAGTTGGAAGAGAGAGAGATCAACACACATAACCAGATATCAATCTAAATATATGTATTTTGAATAAGTGAAGAAAGAATAAATTAATAACTATAAGTGTACAAGTACAGATAGTAAGCTTACTCACTAAGGATCCGAAATAATTATAATTAGGAAAGTATCACTGAACCATAAATTTAGACTACCAAAAATAGTTAGCCAAAGTCAACTGCTGCCCTCTTGAACTCTGCCCTCTCAATGACTAAAAATCGGGTATTCAGTTACCAAGAAAACTTAAGACAAAGACGAATGAAATCTCAGTGAGAAATGGTTTCATCCAATCAGCGAAGAGCAGCAGATATTTGATTGGTCAATAAAAGTAAACATCTTTACCTGTCAGGTAATACTCAAATATAAATTACTGTCATATATCCAAGCAACTCCACAGCAGTATAATTTTACTGACCTAGTTATAGCAATATCCTTAGTATTGATTCTATTTTTAAGGTAATGGAAATATTGTTTTTTTGAGGTTTGTTTAGAAAACTACGATTGTTCTACATGGAACCATTGCGTCAAAAATGATTCTTCCATATCGGAAAAAGGGAGATATAATAGCAACAGTTGATGATAAAGGCTACAAGACCACAAAAGGTTCCACCAGAGAGTTAAACTGAAGAACTTTTAAAGGTTTTATTAAATTCAATTTGTCTAAGAGTGTTGATTAATGTTTACAGTTGAGGACTACAGACCGTACCTGTCAACATCTGTCCCAGGAGGAACTGACTACATAAACGCTGTCTTCCTACCTGTAAGTATAGGCATACAAATAAACAATAATTTCGCCTAAGTCTTGTACACAAATATTTATCAAGTTTCTATAAAATTCGTTAGATTAGCATTGTTCCTATTCGCTCTGGAGATCTAGTAAGTACTGTTCGTCGTTTTTTCATCGATGAAATTAATCATTGCTATCCATATGCAAAACATTATCATTTACCATGTTATGGTATATGTTCTCGTCCGTCGGCTGACCTCCACAAGCACTTTATCCAGAGAAAAAAATAAAAGGAAATAAATTTTTAGAAAAATAATTAGGGGAAAATGGCTCGGAAATTAACACAATATTTCGTAAACCATTTGATCTGGCAAAAGCAAAAAAATGTCAAATATACCCACGTGATCTTAGATTTCTATACATCTCCACCGTTAAACAGAATATCCTATTAACCAAGTGAGTTAGGATCGGTACATCTCTTTGTGAGAAGATGAGGCAATGACTTCACATATTAGGCTTATGTGTGAGACAAGATGAGACAATGACTTCACATATTACTCCTTACAAAGCAAGGTGAGTTGACGCTAATGTGTGAGACAAGATGATACAATGTCTTCACATTACTCCTTACAAAGCCAGGTGAGTTGACGCTAATGTGTGAGACAAGATGAAACAATGTCATCACATTACTCCTTACAAAACAAGGTGAGTTGACGCTAATGTGTGAGACAAGATGAGACAATGACTTCACATATTACTCCTTACAAAGCAAGGCGAGTTGACGCTAATGTGTGAGACAAGATGATACAATGTCTTCCCATTACTCCTTACAAAGCCAGGTGAGTTGACGCTAATGTGTGAGACAAGATGATACAATGTCTTCACATTACTCCTTAGAAAACAAGGTGAGCTGACGCTAATGTGTGAGACAAGATTAAACAATGTCTTCATATTACTCCTTACAAAACAAGGTGAGTTTACGCTATTATATGACACAAAAGCGTGGAATGTTAACTGCTCCATACCTTGAACCGAAGGATTTTGCAGAATCGTTCAAAAGAGACCACATTTTGAACGAGCAAGGCGAGTCCCGTATGATTACTTGTCCAATGCTATCAGATAAAATTGTTTGTAACTGTTGTTTTGCAAAAGATGTCAGAAAACACGGCCATCCTGGAGTCTGTCTTTATTAAGACACAAGAGTAAAGTATGGTTTTAAATTCCAAGCAAAAAATTAATAAAATACAAAAACTGAATAGATTTGGTCTCAGCATAGCCTTGTTGACACGGAGTCGCATCTATACTCTCCCAGAAATGAAAGGCAACATCACAAACAAAATTTAAAACATAAATTCTTCCAAAAATTTGTGTGATTGAGACATGACAACATGATCATGTTATAATGTAAATGTCCGAATAATTGAATTTGAGCACCTGATAGTGGCTGATAGCACCTCATAGTGGCACCTGATCACACCTGACTTTTGGGTCAGTGTAACGCTGCAAGAAGAAGGCGTAGGGAAAAAGCTTAGGGCAGTTGCACTTGCGAATCATGCCTAATCGTTAAGCGAGTTTGAAGGGTAAAAAGACACATAGTCGTTCAATTGAATTCAGTTGTTTAACTTGTTTCTCCAACCTGCTACTATATGCCAAAACTAGACGCAGCTACCCGGAACATCGTCATTGGTCGTCTTCTGGCCGGTGAATCACAGAATGCAGTCGTTAGACTTTATCATGTCCACCGGAGCACAATTTCCAGGCTCTCTATGGTCACAACAGCAGCCCAAGATCGCTATATCCGGTTACTTCATCTGAGACACTGGACCATAACAGCAACAGAAACCACATCAAATATCCCAGGTCTCTGGAGAACATCGCCACAGACAGTCAGAAACCGTCTCCTCAAAACAGCTTACGGGCCAGACGCCCTTACTTTGGCGAAGTACTAAGACAACAGCATCGACGTGCAAGGGTCCGATGGTGCAACAGATTAAGGGACTGGAACCTGCGAAACTGGAGGCGAGTCTGGTTTAGCAATGAATCCA
>JAVFBW010197094.1:0-19536 GCA_034783835.1 Mopalia ciliata
TACACTAAAGAAGTAAGAATATAATTGTACATGTGGCAACCTTGTATAATAAACAGCTTTACGGTTTAATAGTAGGCTAGTCATTGGACAACATCCCGAGATTGAAAAGCAGGCTTCCCACAGGATACAGCATGAGCAAGCACTGCCTGTTAAGGCGTGTGCATTAATTCAGCGGCATGATATTAATTAGCAAATCAACTACAATCACCCTGCTAGTCCATCTAGAAATACTATTACAGGAGTCAATATTGAAAAAGCGCGGACCAAAGAGAGAACACCTTTGATTTATGAAATTCATTGGTTGATCCAGTTTTTAGTTTCTAGATCATACGTGCTTCGTAGAATAACTAAAGCTATTTTTGCATTGGTTCAAAAAAGCAAAGCACAGACCCTAGAGAGAAAACTTTTGCATCATTTGATTGGTTTAAAATTGTACAATTGCAAATATTCGCTGAGTTTAATCCAAATCTAGAATACCAATGAACTACGTTACAGCTGCGTACGTTATTTAGTTACCGATTTTACCGAAAATACAGTAAGTAAACAAATTGTTTGTGGATATTTTTTAATTTACAGAAATCAGAACGTTGCGCGGGATTCCTTCATAAATGAAGTTATAAAATTTCTGAAATCCGAGGAAACTCATACGCATTAAATTCATTTATTTTGTTTACCAACCTCCACATGGAAGGTACTGATTACAAAAGATAAAAACGACAGGGTACATCATTGTAGTCCACATTCACTGTATTGATTTGCTCTCCAGGAATCTATTTTCTCTATTTTAACCACCAGATTTTCCGCCGAGAACATGGGGATAATGGTCACGAGGTAACTCTGTCCTTGACCTTTCCTTTTTGTGTTTCTTTGTGACCCAAATGTGTATATATTGGGCACATTTTTTCCTTTTGTTGGAACCAGCGTACATTCGTGACCCTCTCCCCATGCCTGTGCTGTGCAGTGTTGTGTGGCCTATGAGGTCATTTGGATATCCCTTAATTTTTAAGCACTTTGTTGCAATGGCTAAACAAAGCAGTTTGGAAATCTTAGTTTTAACAATAATTTCGGAAGAGTTTACTTAATTTAATGTATGATTGAAATGCCATAACTAATTGTACACTCTGTCAATATTTCTTTAACGGAGACGGGTCTTTATTGTAGGGTCCTACAGGCGCCCAAGGTCCTCCGGGATTACCAGGTGTACCAGGGGTAAGCGGACCTAAGGTATGTATAAGTTTCCCTAGATCTCCATTGGGTATGTCTGAGAAATGGAAATGTGTGTACATACAACACCGAATAGAAACCAGGAGGAGAACCTTTCCGTCAGCAATGAGGCTTTAGTTTTAAATAATTAAATATGTTATATTTAGTAAGATGATTGGGATGGTGATGCCTATTTTATATTTCCACAGAGGTAAGATAAAGTTAATTAAGTAAACCCCACGATTCATCTCGTGCTTCCATAACTATAGGTAATCTATACATGCATTCAAAAGTTGACTTTGTAGGACATGTTTTAATGCCGGTTCGGAGACTTAATTCTTCGAAGTTAATTATCGAAAAATAAATAAACTATGTGATCCGTAGGTGAACAACCACTTCTCCCTGATGAATATTATCGATGTTTGTTTTCATTTCGGGGTTCTTGCGAATGTGAATAAAGGCTTTATGGTGAAAAGGTTACGATTAAATGCCTTTTTTATTTGTCAACAGGGAGAGATAGGACAAGCAGGTCAGAGGGGTAACAGAGGCGTCAAGGTAAATACACTGGTACCATTAAGCAACAAAACCCCATCATTATTACCAAATACATTTTTTTTAAATATATTTTTTAAAATTGTGTTTACTCCCTGTGAAAAATGAGCATATACATTTTACCAAAAGAATATTGGCGGGAATAAAGACTTGTCATATAAATATAATCATAGATTTAGAAAATATGTTTTAAATGTTCCTATCCCGTGGATAAGCAAAATTATACTTTTTTGTTTACCAATAGTGTTCATAAAAGACCAAAGCTTTTTAAAATTTTGGTTCCTTTATAGCATTAAATATACCACACTAGTATACACTGTGGCACATAGGATTTCCTATCTCAAGTTGATACATTTTTAACATGGACTAACATTCGTTTATTGTGTGATTATAATCTATTATAATTGAATTGATAATATCTGTTACAAAAGGTCATATTTACATTTCTGAATTTTTTTTATCATTGATGTATTTTTGTGGTGAGCAGTATTCAATATAAAGTTGCTCTTTAGTATCGAGACGTTTCTGTGGGTAGAATAATGTGTACATTCAGTTGTCAAACTGGTTCCTGACAGTCAGAAATTAGCGGATCATCTGGAAGGCGTTATGACGTGTGTCACCAGGAATCAATGATTGACAGACAGCAAGGGCGTGATCCACAAACTCTACTGCTCCATATAGCATTTAGACTGAGCCAGGAGACAGACTGGCGTGGGATTGTTACATCCACAACCGTTTCCTCATGCCTTTACCCTATCTATTGTTCTCTCGATTTTTACATCGGCAATTCACACAGCTGGAAAGCTATAATTATCTAATAGCACACAAAAAGTGGCAAACTGTAGCCGGGCAACCCGTAGGGTGTTTTGTTTTGTCAGAATATCAGGAGGATTAAGACGGATCCAATGTTAACATCCTGTCCCTACGCTGTAACCTTGACAATAATATTTTTTTCTTTATTTCCACACCGCTTATGCGTTTTATTTATAACTAGCTACATGGTAACCCCGGGGGGGGAAACGTAGAAAACTGCTCTTTAATAAACTTTAATTGTTGACAAAAATATGTCTGTGTTTGTTAATGTTACAGGGGGAGCGTGGTAACCCAGGCTCTACAGGGAAGGATGGTTTAGACGGACTACAGGTAACATAACAGTCACATCACCCCCGTCAAACACGCTACAAACACACTACGTTACATGATGCAACAACACTATTACAACGTAGCTATTAGCTTTCTGTTTTGTTACCATGTCGTTGTATTCTAAGGTTATCGCAACATAACTGGTAGTCCACAAAATTCCGTATCAAAACGTTGTCGCAACGTTGTTTGGCTTGCTGGGACAGCACTACAGAAGCGAGTCCTTACCTCTCTAAAACTGTACATCTATAATGGATTTTATGGAAAGTGGCACCACAATGACAATAGGTGACATTGCATTGTAGTGGATGGTTAAATAATTGAAATGGATCGGGTACATCCAAAGAGCAAAACATATAGCTATTCTATATTATTATTGAGGATGACACAAATAGTGTTTTAAAATGAAAGTTGACTTGCTAATCACAGACTCCCAGTTGAAACATATACATTTAGGTATCATAATATATGCATTTTAAATAATTAAACGGCCAATTATGGTAGTGAATTGGAGGTACCTAAATATCCAGTAGTGTCACTGCCGCTGGTTTGGTCCTCTGTTAACCGTATTGTATATCTGCTGTTGATTAAACTCTAACAGGAAACTGGTTGTGGGATGTAAGGACATGTTGGCAACGTGATAGGGAATGTTATATAAACACATGTGCATCCTATTGTACGGCACATTTCCTCTGTGCATAGCTGATATGTTTTTGTGCTATTCGGGGTTTTAGGAAACACATGTTTTAATTTTGGGTTAGAGATTTTGTTAGATAACTTACCAAATGTGTGAGATTTTTTCGGTTGTACTGTATGCGTCATTGGCTCTCTGGAAGTGCAGGATGAATCTGTGAAATGATATTATTACCTTAACCAGATTTCTGACTTGTAGTTATGAATGTTTGAAGGAAAAACAGCCGTGTCTCAGTTGAGAAAGGAATTGGCTCTAACGTATGTTTAATAAATTATGAATCGTCTCAAATTCAAAATATAACTTGGACACCGGTTGCGAGACACCCTTCAGCTTCAATGGCAGTTTTTACAAACTTATAAGCAAGTTTTGAAACAATCTCCTAACAATGTCACGGGGTAATCTCCCTTCTGTCAGATTTCATCTCTAAGCTTTTGTAACTCGCATAGTTTTTTAATCGGCAGTACATGTTGTTAATGTCATTCCTAATTTCTAAATGCCACCCCAATTCGACTCATATATCAGTAATTTGTCGGAAAGTGGAAAGCTGGTGTTAAATAAACGTTTATTGGGATGGCATGCATCACATATCTGTGTCGCTTGGTTTGACTATGTTTTTTTCCTACAGGGCCCAAGCGGTGACCGCGGACCGGTTGGATTGATGGGCTCAAAAGGAAACAGGGTAAGCATTTAGCACAGTCCTTAATGCATAAGAACTTTTGAGATATTACTTGTATTTTATGTTAACAATTACAACGATAAGTCGTTAAAAACACTTTCGATGAGGTCTTGTGATTGAATGAAAATATCCTGTGTTATACAATTCAATTAATTTTTTTTCTTTAGTCCAACCAATGGAATGATAAAACCCCAGAACATTCTTGTTTGTCTTTATATTTGTATGAGTGTATTTGTTTTAGGGTGAACAGGGAGTGCGTGGGTTGCCAGGTGCTCTAGGACCCAGAGGACCATCTGTAAGTCAGCCTTACTTTCGATTCCAGTCAATTGAATTTCCGAGGAAAAAAAGGATGAGTTTGTCAATAGCCATAGACTATATCGAGGGCTTAAAACCAGACCTACTATATCCATTTTTAACATTTGTGTTAAACCAACCAGGGGTCAATGAGCACATGACCCCAACATAAAGTTTGACAAAGAGTTTAAAAAAAAAAAAATAGAAAATAGTTAAGATGACTTTTATGCTTTCATAGCTAAGATAAAACCATTGGACTTTTTTTTCTCAAAATATCTTTTTTGGACATATATCGAGAGTTCAAAGCTCTCCATTAATTAACGTCACTCTTGGAAAAATGGAAAAATATTGAGACCTAAGTATATTTCTATATTATTCTCCAAAAGGTTGGATCAAGGTGCTTTCAACAGGTTGGATAAAGTTATTTCCAGACTTAAGTCTCGGGGAATTCGTGTCTTGTTTAAAACATATCGCTAAATACACTTCTACGCTAGTAAGGTTAAAGCGAATTCTCTTCATTGCTATCAAAATGATGGATCCCTCTTGCTTTAAAATAATTTAATATAAACAAATGGTGGTAAGTATAAATAAACTAATACCCCGTATATGATAGCTGTTTTTCATTTATTTGTTCTAAACGTAAAGTGCATATAATTTTATTCTAGGGCCCACAAGGCGACAGAGGGAATAAAGGCAGTAAAGGCAACTCTGGAACCCCTGTAAGTGAAATCTAGATATCTAGAGGGATTTCTGTTAAATTGAAGAATTTTCTTTAAAGTTAGAATCGATGGGTAAACAGTGCTTTGAGGCTATCGGAGGAATTGAGAATTTTAAAGTTTAATATTGTTATTTATTGTGATCTATACACTTTCTGAACAATTAAAAAAACATAATGTTACAAATGATCCTAATTTGAGGGACTGGGAAATGTAGCAGATCACACATAATAGTGGTGTGCGTCCTTATTACATTACAGTCCATCTTTAGTCCTATTTAATGTATTAACGATCTGTGCTGACATGTTGTGTCTTCTGTTTCCAGGGTCAGCCCGGAGCTCCCGGCATCCCGGGGCTAGCCTCGTCTAAAGGAGAGGGGGTATGGCAAGAGCTCCTCGACCAGTTCCAAGTACTACTCCTTTAACACTACTTCTATTAGCACGAAAGCATGTCATTAATTTAACAGGTTTAAAAGTTTTATAAGTAAAAGTTATTACTATGGATGCGTCGGTTCCCGATGTCCTTAATTGGAATATATTTCAGACTATAAATGGTACAATTTATTAGCCTTTTATAGCCATTAATCGTAAGTCAAGACGTAATACTGTGAAGCATCTGCACAATAGAAATTGGCGAATTGAATTGCAACTTATATAAAGGAACATTTTTGAAAGCAGTTGAACAAAAACAAGCTCAGTTTTTAAATGAAGTTAATTGAAGTACTTTTAATTCTTGATATACTCTGATAAAGAGAGTGAATTATAAGAGTTCTAATCTAAATCAGAAATATACACTCTATTTCAGAAAGCTTTAAGAGCAACTCATATATTGTGCTTGAGCCGCGAGCGATGCGATACTGACAATAGAACAAATTTTATAATTAAAAAAAAAAAAGACAAAAAAAGAAAAGACAAAACAAAACAATGAACTCACCACGTTTCTAGGATCAGTATTGGGAATATTATACGTTTATGAGAACAGAGTTGGGTAAAATGTTCACCTAAAATACCCAACAAATGAAACTCCTAGGAAGACTGAAACGCTTTCTGTTGGAATTTTGACTTCGTAAAAAAATATTTGTTAGATATATTTAAGGGCTACAAATATTCACCAACTCACCAATGCATGTTAACATTTATGGCAATTTGTATACGTGCTGTACTAACTTGATAACTCAAACGAACATGATTTGTTTTAATGTGGGTTGCTAACTGCGCGCTTTTAACACTGCCTGCGCATTTGAAGCTTGCAAGCTGCACATGCGCGATAACTGCACATGCGCACATAGTTCGCTCTGCTGAAGCGTTAGCATTAATATATGACATATTACTGTACTTGACTTGAGTTGTACTATATGAAGGTAGAGAATAGGAAAGAAATAATTTGGATTATTTTGAGAATTCTGACCGTATTTATTCGTTTACTGTGTACAATATTTAATGAAATATCACCAGATGTCAAGAATCAATCTTTATTCATCAAAACAATTATAGGAATTTGCTAATTATTAATATCACGATATTCGGCCTATGTGTCATTTCTTATTTTGTTTGTCACCTTTTGAACAAGGTTTGGTAAGCTCATCATTTACAATAATCTACTAACGTAATATTATTTGTAACAATAACTAACGTACCAACATGTAACACTAAGTAATTGGTCAAAAGTGATTATTATGCACTGCTCATATCTCAAGAATGCGACTCACCTGCATCTCAAAATAACAGACTGACAAATCAAAAAGGAGTAGTACTTGTTTTATATGTTTATTATATATATTCTGAGAAGCGACATCTCGGCGCATATGCGTTGCGTAGAGAGCACGCGCGTATTTCTCCTGCGGGTGCACCGGAACTCAGAAGAACGCTAGCTTCTTGCTCTTTATCTTTACTTCCGCTCCTGCGCTCTTCTGAGTTCTCGGTGTTTCTGCTTTCGGGTCGACACTGCCGCTCTGGTCTCTGCATTGTGCTGAGTATCGCATCTAGATAAGTGCATGTAATACTGTTTTCTCTAAGGAAAACAATGATTTTAAAATAAGATACAGTGGTGGTCTTCTGTTGCTATAGTTATTATAGGCGTTCTGCATACAGTGTTATTGGTTTGTAGTAGCTATATTTCGCTTAACTTCTAAAATGAGGTAAGTTTCTTTTTGAATATACTATTACATCATCATCTTGAATAATGGCGCCACCGCCCTTTCTTTCTATTTAGTTTATAAATTTGACGTTTCTTTGTATCTGTTTGCTGCTACTGTTTATTTACTTTCCTTTGATTAAAATACGGCTTTGAGACTGTTGGTTATATAAAAAACAAACCCTATTTCTGCCTTCATTTCTTTTTTTCCAATCAACGCTAAAATCTGTAAAAATATTATTTATTTTCCATGCGCAAAACTCTTGCTTATATTGATCACCACTGTATAAACAAACTGGGCCTGGCAGATTCGCTCGCAAAGCAATCAAGTCAATGATTGGACATTTGCTTGCCGAATTATCAATAAATCTGTATCATTTATAAGAATTTAACTATTGACCGATTTTATTGCACAGGGCCCTCCTGGCATACCGGGCCCACGAGGTCAGCTGGGATCCAAAGGAGAGCAGGTAAAATCAAATTATTAAAACTTCTATATTAAATCCTTCTTATGTAAAATTATATTAAGCCAGGCAATAACATTACTATAAAGGTTAACAATATTAAATATTATAGACTATGTTGTAGCAACTTTGAACATGCACTAGCAAAGTGTCTGTGAATCTTACATGGTACTCTCCCTTTAAGAAGGGGAGGGCAACATTTAACACCCTTATAGGGATTGCTGTATCTTCTTAGATTTTCTTCACAACGTAAATGTATATCTATACTCATTCAGTATACCACACAAAGAACTTAAATTGAAAGTTTTGTTTTTGTTTAGGGTTTCAGGGGGCAGCCTGGTATTCCAGGTACAGATGGACTCCGTGGGATACAGGTGAGAATGCCAATATGTCATCTGAGATCATGCTTCAATTGCATCGTCATCAATTATTTGGTTTGAATACACATATTTTCTTTTCTGTGACAAACAGTGTAAATAAAAAAATTCTTGGGGTCATTTGTTTATTGAGAAGTTGGTCGAAACGAATTACATTCAAAGATTTTTCCTCACCTCTTAAGCCGTGCACAGGTTGTACAGGGTTGGGGTTTGTTTCCAGAAAATTACACGAAACAGTATTTAAAGGGAATAAGGAATATGTAAAAAGGGGCGGGTGTGGGTGTGGGGGGATAGTTTAGTTTATATATATACTTATTTCATACTTTGATCTGCGGAATGAGATACGAATAGTAATAATGCGAACACTATTAAAGTAAGGGTCCAGCACTCTCTAAACTAATCCACCCCATAGAGTATTCTGAGAGGCACACTGTATTAAACTCTGTCACCAGTCGTACACCCAATGCTGCCAGTCAGAAACACTCATGTATCCAGTCTGTTATTACAGATATTAAACAAGACTTGTCTTCGAGACCAAATTGTAGGGTTTTATTTAACACCCTTATTTAAAATTTGCCTTTCTTGTCCAATGTTTGCAATGTGTAAGAATGATGTTGTTTATTTGGCAGGGTCCAATAGGTCCCCCGGGGGCCGATGGTCTACCCGGTGTTTCTGTACGTATACTCCTTTATTACAAATGGCTGTTTAACGGAGAATGTTTTTATTGGCTATACAGGTGTCTAGTCATTTGAATTTTTATCAGGATTAATTATCATCTATATTACCTTCAGTTCCTTAACCTCCCTAAAGTAAAGTTAATCAAGACAGTCTCTTCTCTTATCCACCTTTTCTCAACAAATACACAAATATCAGCGAATGTATATTTACTACTTGTTAACTACTTGATCGCAAATTTGTAATTTCCTTGATTTTTGATATTTTAACAATATTTAAATTAAATAAATACCAAAGGTGAAGTGTTAACTCTATGTATTAATGCCATTGTGTGCTAGCTTAGTGACATTATCAATATTCAATAATTCAACTGGGTAAATTTGAAGGATCTGTTTGCTTTACTTACAATACTTGTTTAACACCTAACTATTGCTTCTGAATGTATAATTGTTTAAACTGTCATATACTTTTGATCTTGAAACGTAAAGCGCATAAATTAACATGAAGTAATGTATATTCCCGACTAATAACTAGATACTGAATGGAAAGCGGACACATGGCTGGTCTAATAACAACAGATCTAATCAAACTTTAATCTCAAATTTTATAGAGAACGTAATTGCATTTGGTTGTAGATGTTAAAAATAATTCATTAACACAAATAACTATATGTGTACTAATTGTCACGTGACAATAACTCTTTGATTCCCAAGGGGGATAAAGGTGATATCGGTGATCCAGGTATTCGAGGGCTACGTGGAACCCCAGTGAGTATACTTACGGATGTGGATTATCCTAATCTCATCAAATTGCATTTCTACTTTCGGGAAACTCAGAAATGCATCAAAGTAATCTTTCTCGTTTTCAACATGAGTCCATTACTGTTAATCAATTTAATATTGTATCAAAATGGCGCTGTCAGTTATCTATTATGATGGTAATATTTGGTGCTAGTCATATATATATATACATAATCCTTTGGCATGCTTGGTAACCAGTTAACCAACACAACTAAAACATTACTGGTGCTGTTCACTTGTTTGATATTATTTAACTTTAACCTGATAACATTTTAACATTTTAATATGAATTTGATTTGACATTGTCATTTCCAAACTGAATTTGAGGTAGTTTTAAGAAATACCAGGCAGCCATTTTCTTATCATACTTAACATAGACTGATTTACTTCCGTAGGGCAAACAAGGTTTACCCGGCACACCAGGTAACCCAGGCATTGACGGATCAAAGGTCAGTTCTTGTTAATCTCTGTATGTTTCTGTTTCGTTAACATCGCATGCTACCACGGGACATAAAGACAGATGCTTAGGGTTCTGCTACTGCTAGTCAAATGTTCCGAGTTAAGTTTTAAAATCTTTCTGCCCCTATATTGACAAAATCAGATTATAAGATTATCAGATTACCAAATGTCTTTTTTCCTCAGCAGTATATTTTGTAATATCTCATAGTTCTATTAAATTGTTGATTTCAGGGAGAACCTGGAACTCCCGGCCCGGAAGGACGGATAGGATCCCCTGGACTTGATGGAAGATCGGTAATCAATCAATCAATCAATCAATCAATCAATCAATCAACAAATTAATATATCAACCAATCAATTAATCAATAAATTAATGTATCGATCAATCAATTAATCAATCAATAAATTAATATATCTAGCAATCAATCAATCCCAATCAATCGATCAATAAATCAACGTAAGTAACTAATTCTTAGAGTTATTATATGTAATGATAGGCTCGTTCTTACATCAGCCACGACTCATATGAAGTCTGTATATTTTGTTTACTTCCACAGGGTCCCCAGGGTCCTGTGGGCCCACCCGGGAATGTCGGGTCTCCAGGTAGCAATGGTAGCCCAGGTTCAACAGTAAGTCACACAGATTAAGTGTTGTCTGTATCAGGTATCTGTATTGGGACCTATTATGGGATTTACATGTGCGTGGATTAAACAAAGTAAACGAAGTGTATCTGTGGGAATAAATGGTCTCATCTCTGTAAGATCATACCACGATAGATTGACCTCCTATTAGATTGTACGATTTTGTTTATTTGTGATAATCAAATTATTTGCATCTTTTCACTTAAAACTTTCCCTGCTACTGTCTTTAGTTGATAATTTTTATCTGATTTACAAATATTGGATTTCTTCCTAACTTACTTTCATGACATTATCTAAAAGAAAATTGTACATATGTTTTCAGGGGTCTCCGGGACCTCCGGGCGATCCGGGTCCACCCGTAAGTATTGTATTGAATATGTAATAAAAATACACTTTTATAACAGTGAGTTACATTTAAGACGAAATTATGTTTCTGAGGTTATATGTTTTCATAAATGATTTGTATTCGACACATCGGTTACCCATTGCTAATAAATAAAGAAAATCGAATCAGTTTATCTGTTTTGTGTGTTTATTTGTGAATAACGTACCAGATACATTTACAACACGTTAGTGCGAAAGGATCTCATTAAATATCTTTTATTATTTCTATTCCACATGATCTGTTGTGTGTTAGTATACCAGCACTTTGTTGCATAATATGTACCAATATGAAAAGTAAATAGTGCAATGATTGTCATAAAATGTATAAATGAGGATTAGTACTGTTATTATCAGAAGCTTAAATCCCACTTGTGCTGAAAGCTGGTAATTTTATGACCATGGTTTTCAGGGCACTGGTGGCGGAGGGGGGTCCAGAATGACTTACGGACCGACGGTATGTTATCAAGCTGTGTTTACCAGATTAATTTAATTAAATCGATTTTTTTATGCATTACTTTTTCTACAACAGACGCTGTCACTTGGTCTGATATTCAGAATTGCTGACCAAAAACTGATTTCAATTAATTCACGAAATAGAAGAAATAAGAAAAAATGACTAATCTGAATGAGTATCTAGATACATTGAATTCTGTAAAGTGTTATTAACCAGATGAAACCTAGTTTTGAAACATTATAAGAGCTTGTCATATATACGATTTCCTTACATATTGTAGGGTCCCCCTGGACCAGCCGGACCTTCAGGAATGGTAAGACCGTTTACACATGTTTAATCTAGATCACTATAAAGCTTTTATTTCCAACCAAATGCAACCAATATAATAATTATTATATTAATTAGATGAATGTTCATAAAAAAAGTTTTATTTTGTGGTAATGCGACGTGGATTTGTCGAAACTATAGGCTCATGGAGAATGGGACACAATGGATCATTTGTGTTGAATGGCAAGGTAGGGAGTTCATTTCTGGATTTTCAGTCACTTATGCGGTCCTACAAGGTATTCTTTTATGACCGTTTCTATTCGTTGTCTTTTTCTAGCCTGGAGAACGTGGAGCACAGGGCGAGAGAGGATCGATGGGTGCTCCAGGGGCACCTGGGGTTCCAGGATTGCCAGGATCAACAGGGCCTCCTGGAGGTCGGGGTTTGCGGGGACAGTCAGGCATGCCTGGGCAGCCGGGTATTCCAGTAAGCTTTGTTCGATACATGCAACTAGCGACTACATAATGTTATTCTAAAAGGCCAAGGAATAATGAACTATTTTTTTTAACTAGATGATAAAATATGCGTTGAGGACTCTTCTAAGAAAAAGTCATGTGTGTGGTTTGAAGACATATTTGAATTTTAAGAGTTAATCTTGACAAATTTGTGCTTTTTGATATTAGGGTCGCAGTATATCGGAAACAGAAATCAAGGAAATTGTTTACCAAATGCTCAGGGGTAAGTGGCATAATTTAAGGACAGAATAAACCAAGCTCATATTTGACAAACCTGAAGCAGTTTTGTAGAATTTAAAGTTGTTTTGCATAATTCGAATGTTTGTGCTTGATGTGCTTGAATTCCAAGGATGTATCGATCCCTTTGATGGTGGTAATAATAATGTATATACATTATGCAACTTACACTTTTGGACAATAGAAGTTTATTTTCAACTATTTAAATCCATGAATTGTATAATATTTTGAAGCATGTTATAGTAGCTTATCCATTTGACGTAGTAGCTTATCCATTTGACGAATATTATTATTTTTTTAAAATTGTTTCATGCTTATAATCCAAATATTTACAGAGCGTTTAGAGGATTTAGTTGGGGACTTACAGGGTCCTCCAGGCCCCCCGGGAGTGGGCAAACCAGGTCGCTCAGGCAATCCCGGCCCATCTGGTCCACTGGGTAAGGAAAATCATCAGAAACGTTGAACAAATCAAGGCAAATGCAAGAAGCGTTATATTTTTCAAATGTGCATATATATTTTAAAAACTACACAGACAAAAGTTTTGTTTTTCATATAATTACTTGTTTGCGTATCTAAAAACAAAGCAGAAATCAAATAATTTAATGTTTATTCTGTATTTTACTTTTTCGTTACAGTAGTTCAACTCACCTTCAATTCTTATTGTTGGTATACAATGTTCTATCTTTGAAATGACTTTATATAAAACATTTGCTGTAAACTTATTGTTACCACCAGGTGAAAGGGGCCCGCCCGGATTACCCGGAGATAGAGGATTCATGGGTCTACCCGGGATGCCGGGACAACCAGGCCCCGTTGGACCAAAAGGCAAGTCTGTTTTCTCCAGTTCTTCTGTCAGTGCCAACATTTTGTTTTAACGATTCTTGTCATGAATCTGATTTGAAAGTAGGCTACCTATATGATTTTATTAGCATAAACAGTGCCCCTTCGGTGTTATTGAATTAGGTATAGTATTTCATTTGAAACATATAGAAGGTCTTGCTCATTAGTCCATATAGAAGATGTGAAACGTTTGGAGTGATGACAATATACATAGAAGTATATGTAGGTCGAAAGCTGATGGCTTCCTTTACTACACAATACAAGCGATTAGTAGTTAGAAGAGTAAATAGTTGAGATAGTGGATGAGGTTGATTAACTTGTTCTCTTTTATAAGGTGACAATGGTCCGATGGGTGAACGGGGTCCTATTGGTGAAGGTAGAACCGGCCCGCCAGGACCTACGGGACCACCAGGTAAGTTAAAACTTTCTAAAGGCAGTTTGGTTTACTAATGGATCTTAGACAAGCATACTATTTCAAGCCTTTCGATCAATTAATTTCTCATAAGATTCGGACAATAAGAACTTTGGATTTGATTAAAGCAGATAAGTGCAGTTTACTACCATTGTATTATATATAAAAGTTCTCATACCATTTATTTATAGACATAAACCTGGGATAATTATTCTTTTAACAGGTGCGCGCGGACCTCGAGGGCAGGGTATCCAAGGTCGTCACGGGGATCGTGGCGCTCCGGGCATACAGGGAATTCCGGGTTCTAGAGGACAATCGGGTCAACCTGGTCCTCCAGGATACTGTGAATTCTGTAATTTTGCTGCCACTGGGCCTCAGTACCAGCAAGTACCACGGAGGAACATTATCAAGGGACCTTAAAAATGAGCCAAACCTGATCTCCACACATATGCTTTAGGGTGCACCAGCGCTCCTGTAGCCCTGCAGGCATTCTCCTTCCCCCAGTAACTCCTGTTTGATTAACATCGCTAACATTAAATAAATCTCCGAGGGGAGATTAACCTCCAGGGAAGGAGAAAGTGTTGCCGGCTCCAGGCCTGTCTGTCTGTCGAGGCTGTGATCTATATGTCTAATGAAATAGGACTAGCAGCCTGACTAGAATCTAAACCTGTACTGACACCATCCCACTTCTTTTGCGGCTCTTACCTAATAATTGATCCAATCTTCTTTTTCTAACAAATTCTTGTTTTTGCTTGTATGAATGGAATATTTCTTAAGTCGATCTCAGAAACGAAACTTTCCTTTCCGCTCTATAGTCGTCTAACATAGCTAAGAAATTTATCAAAACTCTACTCAAATCTTCAATACTAAGACAGCATCCCAGTTAGCATGGTTTCCGATTTAGTAGTCACATAACCTGTTAGTTTCCCCAGTAGATATTGCCCCTGATAACATTTCCCAGAAACTAACCTAGCCCTAGATGTTACAAGGAGTTTCGCGTTACACACTCATACACACGCCAGGTGCCTGAAGGCTTCACTCACGTTTGGCTCATATTTAGGGTGTTGTGATTTTTTCCTTCTTGGGAAAACAGCATTAGAGCATGCACGAAGTTTACCCCGATCCCCAGACGCACATGCCGGGACCTTCAACAATCACCGCGGCCGGGAAACGATGTCAGAAGCGGGGAATCCATATGTAGACCAAGAACAATAGACTGTGTGCTAACTGACGAAATATTCTAGCCGAGATGGTCACATATCCTCAGGTAGCCATAAAACAGAAGACTTAAAACTTGATACAAGGCAGATAGGTGAACGTTTTGTTAAACCTGTGAATGGATTACTTATTACTGCAACAAACCCCGAGAAGATTACATACCTGTGCTGTAAGAACACACTGATCATAGGATAGAGTAGGTTTGTCTATGACTAATCCACCAACGGAAGGGAGAAGAGGGGTGGTTTAACCTGCCCTCACCTGGTTGTCAAACCATCAAGTGTTTCATTGTGCTATTTCTGGTGCTATTTATCTTGAAATCACCTAAGGTGCTATTTTAAAGAAACCAATCTATTTTTTAACAGGAATATGTGAAAGGAGTTGTCAATAACATTTAGCATTTGTGTTGAAGGTCAGAGGATTTTGGCTTAGTTTTTTTTATTTTAAAAAAATATTTTAGATACGAAAACAACAAAAAACAAAAGAAGGCAAGCTGAGAAGAGAATCATTGGGTGTCAATGGCCCCGTTAACTACACAGAGAGGGAAATGAAGATGGTCTCGTCGAATAATAATTTAAGAAAACTTGCTTTCTTTCTGTGTGAAATGACAAAACCGGTATTTTAAATCAAAGGCTTATTTGGAACATTTAGTGGTGTCTAGACAAGCATTTGATTGGATAAAGAAGTGAACAGGTTGTCCTCGAATCAAAGTTAAATAAGTAAGTGTTCTTCTTGGTAAAAACTTTGTCACATGCAACTACTGACAACCGGATGTTTGTTACACAATAATACGGCCCTGAGCTGGGCATCCTCTCTGCAATTCACTGCCAAATATGATCCAGGGAGGTGCAAGGCCCCTATACCGAGATTTCTGAGCATTTAGAAAACACTGCGCCGAGACCACTTTCAGCTAACGTCGTATGGCTGATTTTTGTCAAACTGCAATAATAAGAAAACCTGTAATTTGATATTTTTTTCTCAACACGACTTTTGATGGAAGTGGTCCTTAGTCCATTTAGATGGATCAATACAGCTATCACCAGACATAATGTTTATATATACGTTATCCATTATTGTAATGTTTTTTTTTATTATATCAAATATCGAGCTTATATTTATGTCATCCAGTAATGTATCATCCGTATGGTTCTGTTTCTATAGATTATAAGTCTCTGGCTTGAATTCTCTTTGTACAAAATGTTTTATCTCGATGATTCTCAAGTCTCTTAGATAAGTTAAAATCTTACACGGCTTATTTTCTTAAAATTTACTTTTTTTCAATTTTTGCCAAACTTATCGAAACCCATTTTTACATATATAGGAAATCACTTGTATTTCTCAATGTCCTCTTAACGCCTTTAAACAGCATAGGATTCTGGGAAATACTGATGACATACAGCAATATGATTATGAATAATAATTTGTGGAATGTTTGACATATCTTCATGTTGATCAAGCCTTTTCTCTGAAAAAAGAAATATAAAAAATTGTTTTTTGTTCATTTGAATAATCATGAAGTAGATATGGAAAAATCCAGTTAAAGATTAGTGCAGTTTTCCAGACAAAAGCTGTATCACACTGGTGTTAGATTGTTGTAAATCTTTCAACAAGGGTACACAATAGTGTGTTCTGTAGGAAACCTACAGTAAACACATCTCCATAGACATCGCCTTATAGAGGAAGTTAGAACATGTCACTTAGACGCATTTAGGTAAACTGTTAACATATATTTGCTCTGAAATAAACTACATACAACTGGTTTGAAAATCTCCGAGTGTTTGTTAATACATAGCTTGTCTATTAAGGTTGACATATAGAAAACAACACTGCTTTTGGTGTAACTTCAGACACTACCGTTGTTAGTCGATAGCGTATGTATATGCCCAAGGTTCTACAGATGGAAATTAAGATTCACTGATTTTACATCGTGTTATAGGTGAGAAAATCAGCTCCGTCGACTTCCTTATGGTAGCGCCATTATGTGATTGCTAGTGGAACATCCTTATTGCTAGCAACAAATAACCCAAAATGGTCGGAATAATGGATGAACCACTATCGACCGCATTGTCAATAAACATAGACAATATACCACATGTTCTAACTTAGGGCACACAACGTGGCCTAGACCGCGGAATGTGAAGCTAGGGGACGTTGTATATGGATGCTTTCTCTTGTTCCAGCAAGAATTTGTTCACATTTTAATTGAAAAAACATTTCCCCACAGGGAATCCCTCTGCTTTAAGGAACGAAAGGATAGTCATGTCAAAAAAGACATTAATCAATATTTTTAGCACAAAAAACAAAGAGGTTATGATTTTGACATTTTGCATTGCTATATATTCTCAGCGCAACGTCAGACCTCATCACACTCTCAAAAGTTTTCGAGTTGATTTCAGGATGTCACACATAGAATGTCTCTACGGAACAAGTAAAAAACGTCCAGTTTCCTTGGTGTCATTATTTTTATCACATAACTAAAATATCCCCAAAAACTATAGGAAGAAGTGCTAGCCCCACGCAATTAAGAGTGAATTCAGAGTGAAAATATGGTAGAGAATGTATCCACGCATGATCAGGTCTCAATCATCTTCGGGAGCAAAGGTTAAGACATGGGTGCATTAACTTTGGCCCTTATACACCTATATTGTGTAGGTGAGTCGGCTACGGACATAAACTCAATAGTCCCATCTGGGTTGTTTTTTAATCTAAATTCACGAGGCAATGGGATAAGAAGCTTCAACGACAGCATAGGAGTCTACGACTGGAGGCAAAAAGTAATTACGGAAAGCAGGGCTCTAAATGAACTTATTAACACGATTAAGAGTACGATTTGTGTTCAGCGTTTAAACATTACCCAAATCGTATCGGTGGACTATTTCTTGAAGTCTACAGATGTTTAAAAATAACTATAACTGTTGTGCGATAGAGAGTCGCCGATAGACTGGAGTTCCGATTGGGTGCCGATAGAAATCCAGCATTTGGGGCTAGGTCAGAATACATATAAGCAGCGTAATAATGCATGGTCCCTCTATCTATATCAATATTGTCTCTATATAGAGATATCATGTGTTCGGATGATTTATACTCGGCCTGAAGTGGATTTTGGCCCTTATTGTATCATCGAAAGGGCGAATGGTTTCATCTCTATTTCTCTACTTTGTCGGCCGATCGACGTATAAACATGGCTTAAAATAGGTTAGCTTAAACCCGCATTAATACGAGGAAAACAGAGGAGACAACAAACTTAGATGACGCGTCAATCTTTTACAGTTTATGTCTGTTTGATTGGTGTTTAACGTTGTACTCAAGGGCATTTCACTTATTTTACGACGGATAGTCCACTTCATATGTACACAGCCCTATCACGGTGGATAACCGAGAAGAAACCTCGTAAAAAAACACCCCGCGATTGCCGGAGCCCCGACATGTGACTCGCTCATATAGCTGATGGTCGACAGGCGGACTCGATCTGGTGAACGGTAAATCGAAGCAGGTTCAGTTTAGGAAGCGCTCTCACTACCACTAAACCACAGCCGCGGGCCCTTTACAGCTTCTAAGACACAATCGATCCACCATAAATATGCATTTTTTAGACAAGTAAATTAAGCTCCAAATACTTTTATAGCTGATGTAATGCATTGCAATTATTTTTAGAATTGATTAGGTTTATAGTTATAACATTCAAATGAAATCAATAAAAGAGATATAACTATGTAAATTGCAATGGGATGACGTTTTTGTTCGATGTGCTTCTCAACGGATCTAAGGTTTAAGCCCAGTCCAATATTTGTCATTCTCCATGGTCATGTTATATGCAGATATTGTGTAAACGGTAGTGTACCACAAACACACTCTAAAGTGCCGTAACTCTTCTAATTACAGTGTTAATCCGTCATATACTTCTAAATGGTTCACAATCGCCAAACGTACAGCCACGAGGACGAAAAATAACACAAGCCAAAACTTGGGGTAAAATGTATTTGTTGTCGTTACGTTGATATGAAAAACGCCAGCTTACTCATTAGGAGTATAGGCGTAGTGCAATTTCCTACTTAGTGCTATTGGACATTCTGGTCAATTGACATTTGGATTGGTAAACCTGTTAGATAGGGGAACTCTTCACGGTAGTTATGTTCTAAGTTCACGATTAAATGTATTTGTCTGATTAAGCTTTAATGTCGTTATTCAAGGGTGTTCCACTTATATATGATGGTGGATTGACCTGCCTGGGATAACCTCCCTCCCACTCTCACAAGAGTCACTTCATGACTCCCACGTTCATTTCTTGACTAGGGTATTCGAACCTGTCGCTGGTACATTGGAGGAGGATCAATATATACTCTCCCAAAAAAGAAACGCAACATCACGAACAAAATTTAAAACATGA
>JAVFBW010197095.1:0-10078 GCA_034783835.1 Mopalia ciliata
TATGGATCAACAAATGCCATGAGAATACTGTTCTTCTTTGCTAGCTAGCCGTGGCGCAGTGGTAGCGAGTGCGCTTCCTGAACTGAACATGCTTAGATTTACCGTTCATGGGTTCTAGTCCGCCTTTCGACCATCAGATATATGAGCGAGTCACATGTTGTGTCTCCGGCAATCACGGAGGTGATTTTTACGAGGTTTCCTCTTGTACTGAAACTACAATGTACATACACATCAAATCAGATGACCAACCCTCTAGCTAAGGGCAGACTATATGGATAATAGCAATGCTGCTTTCCGACAGTATAAAAACACTTAACATGGGCTGGTGTCAAACATTGATGAATACACAGCCCTCATATAAGTGAAATAACCCTAATCACAATATAAAAAACCAATCAATCAATTAGTTCATCTCAGTTGACTGTGTTTGGACCAGATGTCATGAAGGGCTAATCTGACATCACCAGAACCACTGTCACAGATTATTATAGGGATGGGGTTATTAACACAATCGCTATACTAACTGCCGCTACTGATCATTTCTACATTTCAGATGCTCCTCTCACCAACTAAACTTGACGACCAGGTACGTACCTTTGTCTTTGCTATCACCTTGTGGTGTGAACTTGTCTCTCATGGGACACACTAATCTTGTGAGAGATGATTTATGTTGTGTTTCCTGCACATTATCAGCAAATATTTTATTTGAGCAAAGAAAGTTAATTCTATGTCTGGATTCAAAAGTAAATTTAATATCCAAACAAAAATTAATTTGTAATCAGGCCCTACTGCTATCTGGTGTAAGTACAGTGAGCATAATATGAGGTTCTGGCTCAGTGGTGAGCGCATTGGACTATGGATCTTCCTTCCAGGTACCTCAAGCTTGCGGCCTGGCTTAGTGGTAGCGTGAGTGCTTACTCAACTGAACCTGCTTCAATGTACATGCAACGTTCACATGATATGTCTGTCTGTTGACCATCAGGTATATGAGCGAGTCACATGTTGTGGCTACAACAATCCTGGGAGGGTTTTTTACAAGGTTTCCTCTCGGCTTTCCACTGTAATAAACTAAGTGAAGTGGACAATCCATCGTCATATAAGTGAAATACCCTTGAGTATGACGTTAAACCCCAATCAAACAAACAAAAAAATCAAAGTACCTCAACAATATGAGGGTACTCTTGCTATCACAATGTTGGTTTTAAGACATTTTTTCACTGTATTTAAATAAGGCAGAGTTTGAACTGGGTCTTTGTCATACAAGTGGAATACCCATACGTATGACATTACACATCAGTCAAACCAATAAAACAAAATTGTGATCTTTAATTCAAGACTTCTTGCACTCAAACTTTTGCACCATGTTTCTCTTCCTTTCATCTTCTTACTTGTTTAACATTATTTTTTTCTTGAAATGTGAGGGTCAATTCAGCCTCTGATTGGGGTAATGACCTTGACACAGCAGGAAATAAAAAACAAACCTTTTTTACAGGGCCTCTCTCGCCCTCAGGTTTATCAAAGATTCAAACATTTTGCTTCTCCCTGTTTTCCATCTTATTAAACCAAGAAACCCTGTGAAATGAAAATTCTGTTTTCATATAAGTGAAATACCCTTGATTATGACACTAATTTAACCCCAATCAAAAATCTTTAGAGAAGATCTTAATAATGAGACATATTTCTGTGTTATTAGTTGTAATAACTGATTATTATGACCACCACTGAGGAGTTTTATTAGTAAAGTATAGAAAGAACTCTGAAGGAAGATAATAAATTCATTTTGACTCAAAGTTTTACTGTAATGATCAAACCATCATCAGTGCTGAGCATTTAACTATAAATTACTGACAAGCATGTGAAATACTGCCTGTTACTTTGTGTCTGTTTTAATTTATCATATTTTAGAATTTTTATTTTTACTTGCATGTGGTTAGAGGGTAGAGTTTTTTGTGTTCTTAAAACTAATCTGGGGTGGTGTTTAGCTCGGCAAATTTGCAGATTTCATTATTTTGCCACACAAATATAGTATGGCAGCATGCAGCTTGGCGCAGCACACTTGTTTCTCCTTACTGTGATCGATCAGAAGCTTCCTATTGACATGGTGCACTCCTTGGGAAAACAAGATGGCAATCTGTAGTGCTTCTTGTCCTGTTATATCTTTGTTTGTTGCCAGAGGTGTTGATGATGGTTTCCACTGGGCTGTCATAGTGCAAGCTAGAGATTATTTGGGAGAGACAGATTTCAAAAACTGGTTTAAATGACAGGAAGAATTCTAAATTTTTAAATGGGCAAGATAGGTACATTCTAAGTTTCGACAGGCAAATTTCCAATCTGGGATAAGACACTGCACATCGTCGCTCTTGTGAATCAAGCTTAAGTAGGTCAATCATACACCCCAAATAAACAAATTTTGCTCCCAGTCGTAGATATTTATTGATATAGCCGTTTGTTTTGAAGCTGCTGTTTTGTTGTTTTTATTAATGCGGATTGTTGCTATTAAATTAGAACTATTTGATTGAATTAGGTCAATGCTAATGATACTGTATGCTAGGAAACTGTGCATTAAGATGCAATAAAAGGAGTATTTGTTTGGATTTTTTTTGTTTCATTTTGAAATCTAACCTATTCTTTGTTAATTGTTGTTTCAGATTCGTGCTGACAGCATACAAGATCTCTACCACCCGGATCCTCTTTCTCCCACATCACAATTCCATGGTGAGTTACCTCCCTTTAAAACAATCAACACCAGGGGACATTTTCCAAAATTATCCGTCATTGATCTGTCCTGAGTTTATACAAGTCACAAAATGCTTCCTACCTTTGTCTGGCTACCAAATAGCATTTTCTCCCTCCTGGTAGTTTTGAGACATATTTTGTTCTTATAAAATCCCCACTAAAATTGGGTGCTTTTTTCCTCATTATATAAGTGAAATTACTTTTCTTTGTAAGTAAACACTTTGGGTGAGTGTTATCTTGCAATGAAATAAAGACAACTATCTGAAGCTTGGGCAGTGAATATTTATATAAAACTGTGCATGCAAAACTTGTATACCTCAAATACCATATACCTTATGATATTATATGTATTGGAAATTAGTATATTCCTGCCTCAGAAACTATAAATGTTTACTGTTGTTTAATAAATATTTAACTATTAGATGTAATTATTCCATACAACTACCTTCTATCTTTGCTTTTGTGGCCGGCTTTAAGCGTCTCTTATATATGTATATTACATTTTAAAATTTCTTTAAAAGTTAAGTGTGCCTTTTTGATTGTTTCTTAAATATGACAAAGCTGTGTTACAGTGGGTATCAGTAACATATTATTCTGGGTTGATAAATATAATTTTTAATGAAATATCTGCCTAGATTGCATTTTCATTTTGCAAGTAGCCCAAACTAGACTTACATATGCTTGCCTGATTGTGCTGCTGTCACCTTTGTCGGCTGGCTGTAGGCACTATGTGACAAATTTATTCATGCTGTCAGCCGTGGAGAAACATGCCTGCTTCCAACAGTACATTTATAACACTTCACAATACAAATGTTTTGAGGTGTGTTACTGTGTTCTGATTGAAAAACACCATCATAATATGAGTGAAATAACTTTAAGTACAGTTTTAAGTGCTGTTGAATCCGAATAACCAAAAACTGTTAAATGTCAAGGCATTATTAGTGAAGGGCTACAGCAATAATTAATTTAACTTGTAATTTGGATAAGGAGAGGGGTGGAAAGGGGGCAGATTTAGGACATGTTTCATGGATATCCAAATACCAAAGTTTGATGATATGTACTTACTATGTCTTGCGGATACATCTATAACTAGTGGAATTACCTTAAGTACACTATTATACATAAGGTACTTATAGAAAATTAATAAAACATGTGGGATGAAAATTGTTTTTAATCAGTTTCAGCCCGTCCTAATTCCCTCAACCTGCAATCTAGCTCACTGGTCTCTAATTTCAAACGTACGTCATTAACTGTGTGTAGATGTTGTGCTTGTTTCTTCCATTTGTATTTGTGGTGTGCATGGATATTCATCACTTCTTTTTCAGTTTTTTGTGTGTTATGGGAAAAAGCCACAAAGTCTTACAGAGGTGTTCTGATTGGACAGTTTTGTGAATTATATTTTGGTCCCTCAGCTTGTTCATCTGCATCTTCTTCTTCTTGGGTATTCATTTAATGCACACCTGGTTAAAACCTGCCTACCCAGTGCAGACCTGCCTACCCAGTGCAGACCTGCCTACTCAGTTAAGAACTGCCTACTCGCTTAAGATCTGCCTACTCGCTTAAGACCTGCCTAACAGTTGACAAAACCCCCAAAAGTTTGTTCTGGGGTGTCGCAAAGTACTTTCTTTTACTCTGATTGGGCTGAAAATCCACAGAACTATAGCCACATATGTTGGCAATAAGTGTGTGAAGAATCAAAGTTTCGGCTTAATAATTCTAGGAAATATGAGCAAAACAAGCAGACCATACTCCCTTAAGACCTGCCTACTCTGTTAATTAACACCTTCCTACCAAGAGCCGACCTGCTTACTTGGTTAAGACTTGCCTACCCAATGCAGACCTGCCTACTCAGTGCAGACTTACCTACTCCGTACAGACCTGCCTACTCACTGTAGACCTCCCTACTCAGTTAAGACCTACCTACAGTGCTGACCTGCCTACTCGGTTAAGATTTGCTTACTCTGTTAAGTAAGACCTTCCTACCAAGTGCCGACCTGCCTACTTGGTTAAGACCTGCCTACCCAATGCAGACCTGCCTACTCAGTGCAGACTTACCTACTCGATTAAGACTGCCTACATGGCGAAGACTTACCTACTCTGTGCAGACCTGCCTACCCAATGTAGACCTCCCTACTCAGTTAAGACCTACCTACAGTGCTGACCTGCCTACTCGGTTAAGACCTGCTTACTCTGTTAAGTGCTGACCTGCCTACTTGGTTAAGACTTGCCTACCCAATGCAGACCTGTCTACTCAGTTAAGACCTGCCTACCTGGTTAAGACTTGCCTACCCATTGCAAACCTGCCTACTCGATTAAGACCTGCCTACATGGCTAAGACTTGCCTACCCGGTGCAGACCTGCCTACTCGGTTAAGACCTGCCTACCTGGTTAAGACTTGCCTACCCATTGCAAACCTGCCTACTCGGTTAAGGCCTGCCTAGCCAGCACAGACTTGCCTACTCATTGCAGACTGGCTGACCCCAGGGATTTTGTATGCAGAATTAAACATTGAATACACCAATACATTACTAAAATATATACAGAATGCTAAGCTCTGCAGTATTAAAAAATAAACATATTAGTTTGTAAATACTTTGAAGAGATTTTTCTTACACATAAATTTATAATAAAACACCAATCAAACAATCAAAAAATAAATTTATAATAGGGTAGAAAGGTCTGTAAATGCCTAGGCTTTGCTAGTTTGTTAATGATTGAAACAAAGCTTGGCATAATTACTCTATCCACAATTGGCCTCTTATGCCTGGATGTTGCTATGAAGGCTGTGTAATAATTACATCTCATTAACATCACAGCCTTGGCTTAGTGGTAGTGTGTGCACTTACTAATCCTACCACAATTTACTGTTCACGGGATCCAGTTAACCATCAGGTATATCAGTCACATGGTGTGGTGGGCCCGCGGCCGTGGCTCAGTGGTAGCGAGTGTGCTTCCTGAACCGAACATGCCTCGATTTACCGTTCACGGGTCCGACCATCAGGTATATGAGCGAGTCACATGTTGTGGCTCCGACAATCGCGGGGGTGGTTTTTACGAGGTTTCTTGCCGGTTTTCCACCGTAATAAGGCAGTGTGAAGTGGACCATCCGTCATCATATAAGTGAAATACCCTTGAGTACGACGTTAAACCCCAATCAAACAAACAAACAAACATGGTGTGGTTGTTTTTTTACAATGTTTCCTCCCACAATCCACCTTAATTAAGAGAAGGAGCAGTGTGAAGTGGACAATCCGTCATTGTGTGAAATACCCTTGAGTATGATGTCAAACCCTGATCAAACACATTATGTCACACATTTAGTGGAAGGTTGGCAGGGAGATATCTATTGCCCTGCTGATCTGAGCTGAGAGGCATATGACTGTTTGCTGTGGTTTTGTATATTACATCCTGTTATTGGCCTGTATTTAATTGTCCTATCTTGTGTTTGTTTGTGTCCATGTACAGTGGTTTCCTTACACCATGGCAGTGCAGATTTAGGTGAACTACCCCAATTAATCAATAATGGTGGAAATAACAATACATTTGCGGGACATGTCTGGTAGAAATTGAGATTGTCCTGTAAAGATGCCAAGAATTTAACATTGTGTTAAATGGCCTCCAGGACAAAATTGGAAAAATATCTGACAATTTTTTTTTATACATTTCCACCCCTGAGATTCAATCAATCAATCAATCAATTAATAATAAAACAACAAATTACCCTTGGTTGATGCATGATGCTTGAAACTGCCATGAAGCTGTATGATTATTATTTCTTTATTTTGACTTGTAATAAATAAACGCATGCTTATCACAGTCTGTTTTGTGGCTAGCTTTGTTGCTCGATGTAGTCAATAGTTTTCTGCAATGACTTTTGAACATGAACCGCATGTTTGTAAATGTGTAGATGGAAACTTTTACCTTTTCAATTTTTTATAATTCATTTGACACACTGTAGATGATTATCACGCTAAGTGCTTGCGTTAAAATGTTCATCAAGTTCAATAATAGAATCAGGAATAACAAAAGTCTAGAAATGCTGTTTTTATTTTATAATTGATTAAACAATTTATTCAAGCTTAAATGTGTTTTCTTAATAATGGAGTAACTTTAATATTAAAACAAAACAAAGCATTTTGTATTGAGTGTTCATGTACTGTTAAAGTTAATCGCTGTCATTTATTCAAGAGAAATACCCTTAAAATTGGCATTAAACACAAGGTGTCAAAGAAAGGGTAGTTAAGCTGGAGAATAAACTTAATTTAAAAAAAAAAGCTTAATTCAGACTCCATATCTAATGTTTAAATATGATAAAAATAAATATTTGTGCATAAAAAAATGAAAAAAAAATTCAATAGGACATAAAAAAAGTGAATTCAATATTTGTACGACTATGAACCCCTGAAAACACCAATCAATCTAAGTAAAAGTGAGTGATCGCTCTCCTCAAATGTGAAGCCCTGTAATTAAGTTAGAAGATGTGGCTCAAACAATTGCAAGGAAGGCTTTTATAAGAGAACCCAAATCAAACTGTATTTATCTTTCTATTGTTTTGTCATATAGAAAAATGCTACTCACAATTTGAGTCCCACTGTGGATTGTAGGTATATGAAGGAGTTTAACACTAGACAAAGTAAAATGTGAACAATCTGTCCTAATATATGCAAAATTCACCGATCAGTATTTAATTACATTCAACAGCCAAACCCAGTTTGGTCCATAACGTAAACCAACTTTCTCCTTTGGAGGTGATGACTAACATATGTACTGTTACACTATAACTGTAGGATATGGGTAAAGCTATGGAGTTGATGGAGAGACCACCCCTACTCTTACCTTCAGCTGATGAAATCACACAGATGGAGCAGGCCTCAGCAGCAGCAAATGAGGTCACCCATACTGTCCTCTCACAGAAATTAGAACTAGATGAAAAGAAAAGAACAGTTCAGATGTTGCAGAAAGCACTGGTTAGTTTCATATTCTGATTGTTCAGTCTTCCAATGTAATACATAGTTAGTATTGTAACCTGAAACAAAAATATGTTAGTGTATTTAATATAAAGATTTTTTAAAATTTGATGATCAACTGTTGTCAAGATAGAATAAGAGTAGTGGTTAAAAAAATTACATGTATTCTTCTTTTGGCTAATCCAGGTTTTTATGATCCAGTGTTCAAATAGGTTGATATAATTAATACTATTTCAGTACTTAAAAACTCTACATAAGTAATTGTTTGGCAAAAACTAATGTAAAGAATACTTAATAATTCAAATCACTCACTTATGGTATAATTTGCTGCAAGTTTTGGGTTCAGAGCAAACAGAATATAATAGTTTACTGTACTCTTTATTTATCTCACTTCATGTTATATCCCAGGTAAAAGTAACTTGATAAAAAGAACAATTTTCATCTGATATATAATTTCGGAAAAGAATGATTTCAATTATTTATAACTACCTCGAAATATTAGAATTTTCTTAACTGTGTTTTCTTATACTTTATCTCAGATCTCCACATGAGGAAAGAAATGTTATTTTCCATTATATTTTATTTAATATCTTCTTGTAGCAATTTACTTTTAACAACAGATGTAATAGTAAATGTCCATGTCACTGGCATGTAAATGTTACTTGTCACATTTTGTTTTCAATAGTTGGTAAAATTCCTTATGACACAAATACATTCATGAAATGTGAAGTATTGTGTTTTATTGGAAAATTAATATCTCTCCAGTGTGAAATACTGACTATGATTGGCTTTGAATATACAGTCAGGGGGCTCTTCTCATAACAGGTCCATGGGTGTTGGTTAGCGTGCCAGTCTCTCTGGATTCTGTCTGCTACGGTGTGCCGCTCATGGTTTCCAGTTTGTGTGTCAGTCTCCAGTATATAAGTGAGTCACACACAATGGCTTGACCAACACAGGTAAACATGTAGTGTTTGCGAAGGTTTCCTCCTGTTTTTCCACCATATGTAAGCAAGAAACAGTTTGAAATGAACAACTGTAGTCTATCGGGGAAATCTCTTTGATTACGACGTTAAACACTAATAAAACATGATAAACAAATTTGTCAAAACAAACAATCCTTATTCTTTCTGTTGTGGAATTAGCAGATTGAATTACAGGTAGTTCTTTATCCAGTTTAGTCTTCATGAAGCATTGTAACAAAATTAATGAGGAATACACGATTCACTCAATCTTCCTCCTTTATAAGCCCATGGTCGTGGCTTGTGGTTACCTGTGTGCTTACTAATCCTACTTCGATTTACCGTTCTCAGGATTGAGTCCATCCGTCGATCATCAGGTGTATGAGTGAGTCACATGATGTGGCTCGGGCAATTGCAAAGGTGGTTTTTACAAGGTTTCCTACCATAACTAGACAAGGAGCAGTGTGGAGTGGACAATTGGACAACATCAATTAAACAAACAAACAAATCATTTTTTATATGTGTATTTTCTTTGTTTGCTCTTGTAGAATCAGCAGAGGGAATTAACTGTGCGCCATGCCAAGGAAACTGACAAGGAGATGAAGAAGAGATTAGATGTACAGAAAGATGAATATGAAGAGGCAATTAAACGTCACCTTTCATTTATTGACCAGGTATGCCGTTACTTGTTATAGAAACCACTTTGGAAAATGTTTTTTTTTTACTTAAATACGTACCTTGGTAACTTTGTTTTTCCTGTTAGTAAAAAGAACAAGGTTTGAATTCAGATTGAGGCTGGACGATTTTTTCCTTTTTTCGGGCGTCCCGCCAAGAGAGTGTATAGGTTGCACTCTACATGAAGTTAAGAGACTCACCTTGGTAAAATTTGAGTAAATCAAATGATGTGAGCAACACACATTCAATCTTTTATGTCATCTTTGTTCAATGTCTTTATTATTATTTATTGCCGGGGAAAGTCTAGGGCGTTAACCTTCACTCATTGGGGTAGCATTCTGTCATAGGAGTAAAATAACCCATAGTGCATTGCAAAGTCACAATCCAATAAACAAATAGGAATTAAATCTTGATGATCAGCTTCCACTCCATGTAGCACCTCTGTAGGTAGCTCAGGGAGTTTAATGTTGGCATGGTGTGAACCAAAGAGAAAAGCATTGATACATTTGTCATTACCAAAAAAAAAAAGTTTTGTGGAACCTAACTAACTTAAGAAAATCAATTGCGGAATACAAGGGTCTAGAAGGATTTCCTATCCCACTTGTGATGTCAATGCTTAGGACAGCAAGAGCTGATATGTGGGTGTCTTCTTTAATTTGAGCCTCGTGAGGGAGCGGGTGGGCCATGGCCCTGCAAAATACTCCCTCTGCTTCCTCGGTCGATCGTAAGAGGCGAGAAAAG
>JAVFBW010197106.1:0-10077 GCA_034783835.1 Mopalia ciliata
GGCTAACTCTTTAGAGAGTAATGTATACCTATTGAGAACTTTTTCATATTCTGTTATTTAATCATTAAAAACTTTTCTTGGAACTTAATTCAGTTTTCGTATTACTTATCACAATGTGTAACTCACATTAAAACCTTCTGGGGACAGACCGACTCGAACGCGTGAGCGATACATGGAATAAAAATTAGAGTAAGCCGACACGCTAACCATTAAACGACTAACTAATGTTATAATGTGTTAGCTGTTGATCGTCATTCCTGAAATACACCGAGGACCATACAGATGGGGACAACACACATCGCTTGTATTTTTCTCTTTGGCTATGTATTCAAAAGAAAGACAGATGGACGAAAGTAGTGTTTTGCGCCCGTGTGTTTAGTCAACACATTAAAGGGGTTTAGTAAGTGAACTTTAATGCTATTCTTAATTAATTTTTTTTAAATGGACAAAAACGCAAGTTTAATAAAACAAATATACGTGAGGGTCTGAAATCTCCAGGCGTGGCAAACGCAATAGACGAAACATTGATGGAGGGACTTTATAGGCTTAGTATAGACACGCCACATTCTTCCCATGTCTAGAGAAACTCTTGAACAATGGTTTCTGAGACAAAATACAGAGCTTTTAAAATTTTATTCATGCAGTACTTATTTTATGACAATGCAAAGTGACCCTAAACGAGACACACTGCAGACTTGCATTATTGCAGCCACATTATCGTCAGTTCAAGCATGCCTAGTTCTTCTCCTGAAATCGCAAACATTGTATCGGTAAACATGGCTCATGCAAAGAATGTTAAACATATACATTATTACTTGAAGATTTTGGAATTATCTAATTCTTTCCTCCCTGGAGAAACATTTTACTACTCTAAATTCCCCCTTTTTCTTTTTAATTATTTATTTAATACAAAAATATCAAATATCAAGTTTTGCGCCTGAAAATCATATGGAGGAAGACTAGTACACCTCCTTACACCTGCCCTCATACAGTTCGCGGGTATCGAACCCATGGCTCAAGGGCGTGTTGAGGACCAGAAGCATGTAATCTCTCAAGCGAACAATCTAGACCATTGTGACAGAAACTTCGCGAAGTTAATACAATACCAGTTTCATTATTTCACCCAGATAATCCGTATTTTAAATTTGATGTAGAATAAAGTTTTTTTTTTAAAATGAATTCACTTTTACAATAACCTGTGCAGAGATCTGTTGACAACACGATTTGAACGAAGAACCCAAACAACGTGATAATGACAGAAAGACAAAACTGATCAGAGATAAATATTTAAAATATATAAATTGCGGATGTTAATTAAATAAAATAAACCTAAACGGGTCATAAACCATTTGCCTAAATGTTTTGCTGAAAACCGGTCTTCATGCGCTGTTTACTGCCACGGGATGTCCAATTTGCCACTTCTATCATTGGGAAATTGTTGAAGCAACATACATTTTACAGTTACTCCTAACCAACTCTCTTATGACTTAGGGATTGTATTACTGACATCAGGATACAAGATCTTACTCGTGAAAATGTCTCCATCACGAATGAGTAAATCGTACAATGTCAGTGTTCTTCCTCTACGAGACTTGACACATGTAATATATGAACTTAAGAAAATACTTTGATATAATGTACAATAAATTGAATTTCTTATTGCTGATCCAACAAATAGATCACTCTCTTTCTCCGACAAAAACCAACATTACGCACACACAAGACCATATATTATACTCTGTTGACTTAATGAGAACAGGGCATAAATACTATTGGGTTTGTACAATAGACTGAAAGATGATAGATTTATGTCAGAGTTATTTTTTACTGGTCTTGTGGTTAAATAATAAACTCCAACAACCTATATCTTCAGGCGCTACTTCCTGTCACGGGATGTTTATTTACCACTGATCTCTAAAGCAACAGACATTTTTACAGTTACTCAATTACTTATGTCTTAGGGATTTTATTATTGACACCAGGATACATGTATCCAACTAGTGAAAAAGTCTCCATCCCGAATGAGCAAATCTTACAATGTCAGTGTTCTTCCTCTACGAGAATAGACACAATTATTCCATGTGATATATGAATATAAAAGAATACTTTGATATAATGTACAGTAAACTGAATTTCTTATTGTCGATCCAACATATCAATCGCTTTCTTTCTCAGACAAAAAAAAACAAAAAACAAACAAAATTACGCACACACAAAATCAAATATTATACTCTGTTGACTAGGGGGTAAATACCAGGGGCTTTGTACAATAAACTTAGAGATGATATATTTATGTTAGAGTTATTTTCACTGGTAAGAACTGGTGAAATAATAAAGTCCAACAGCGTCTCTAGCTTCAGGTGTTCAGTGAATAACCGTGCATACTGAATGGATGTCTCAGGGAGGATTGCACATTGGAAAGACGAGTCAAATCGTGTATTAACGCGTTTGTGTGGCATTTGTTCTTTTCCGCTTCACAAATCGCTATAGTATTATCAGACGGGACTCTATGGTTCTCACATACTTTTGTATTAGTTTCAGTTTGTCATATGTCATGTATGTCATATGTATTATTGTCTTACAGGTTTATTGTAGTAATCACTGAGTGCTCACAGATAGATTATGTCCTCTGTTAGTTGGAAATTGAATAAAATACCATATTGTGACATAGCTGACTTCCATTTTCGGGAGAAGTGAAGCATAAATTGGAAAAAGAAATCGACGGGATGCCGTTTCTATCGGCATGATATTTGTTGAAGGCGATATAAACTGAAGCAATCAAGATAATTTTAGCCTGAATTGATCATTGGTTGGACACTTAAGTGGAATTTTGACGCAACCAATTATAGCATGGGCTGATTTCCCATCTCCTGTCAATAATGGCTGCCTGAATAAACACAGTGTTGCTTGTAGCATTCGAGACATGCAAGTATGATGCGTCACATATAACCGCAACTTTACAACAAACAAACAGTTTTATTTCTGTACTTTAAATCCATTTCAACGCAACGGCTTTTTGTACCATTCTTCTTAAATCCAATGCTCTGTTATCGCTGGTAAAACAACCAAACGAATTGAAATGATTTTTTAAAGTTCGAAGGTAATTTTGGAAATATGCATATTTTGCATATTGTGCATACCTGAATGGAAATATGACAGATAGAACACGACTAATATATGCCAACTATATGCATACTTTGAGGATGATTGTATGTAGAACCATTTCGGCAAAACGGTAAGAAGAAAGGTACAAATGCTTGGAAAAGTTGCTGTGAGTGTTCCGTGCAGAACCAGAGCCATGACTGAAGAATCTGAAAGAGTTCCAGTAGACCCAGACCAGAAATAGCCACCTCTATGTTAACGGTATATATTAGATACCTATCACCTATTTTCTGTCCTCTCTGTAATTGTATTCTCCAAAAGCAAACGAGTCGATATGGTGACAATGGTTGTGTGATACACTGGTCAATATGTTTCGATGCAGTTTAATTTGACGACGTGTTTTTGGACAATGATTGTGAAACTGCGGATAGGCCTTAGTTTATAGGCTATCCAGTTCTTCATTAAGCAGCCAGATTCTGTGTAAATCATTCCCGACATGATCACGATATTTCCATTCCTTATCCGAGTAGACGAACCACACAAATTCCACACAAGAACATATTCAACCGGAAATAATCTCTTCCTATTTCGTCTGGAGTCCAATTTAACAATTGTCCAAGGTGATAGAGATTGATGGATGAGAGTCTAATCTCTGGTAAATCTTTGTCTTCCTACTGATTTATTTGATATTATCTATTGACCATGTGATTTGAATAAACAGAAATTAAACTAAAATAAGCAATAATTAAAAAAATACCACACGAGACGGTCACATATTAGATTTGTACGTTTTGGCTTGAAACACAAATTCTAAACAAATTGCAAGGATACAAATCACAGCAAAATCTGTTTTCTAGGCTTATGTCTAGAACGACCCGAGTGAGTCAGATCAGGAATATATCAAATCAAGGCTGAGGCAGGCGACAAATATTAACAGGAGACAATTTGAAATTATATTGTGACTGCCACAATTCTATTCATACCAGTTTAAGAGAAATCTCATGAATTCATGCAGCGCTAAAGTTCAAATGGTTGTCATTTCGTATGGTCCCAATAGATCAGGTCTTCAAGTAGAAAGATACTCGGACTGTTGTCTGACCGTATTTATCCTCAGTCAATATTTGCTGATTCGATTGGTTAATATTAAGATCTGGTAAAGTCCGAGGATGCAGTTTTTCTGTAAGCCTTAGAATCACACTACCACCGATATATGAAAAATAAACGCCAATGACTGTTATGGACAAAATGACGGGTTACATTTTACGCCATGCTATTTGAGTGTAATGGGAAGCTGCGTTTTCCAATTGTCTTCCCTGTTTACAAAAAGAGTTTAACGCAAATAAATATGAATAAGAACTATTATCCAATTGAGCTAAACGAAACAATGTGTCTAATGAATGTGTGTCATGACATAGAAGCAAACAATCAGGGGTGCCTGTCTGAATATTGACAGTGCTTCTTCAAAAAGACATATCATAAACAGGTTGTCATGAATCCTCCTTTTGTGGAAACATTGTCAACAGAGACATTTTATCTGATAAAAGAATATCGAAACTTATTTAGTTGTCAGTACAAATTGGATGGTTAAACAGCAGCTGGAATGTGCATGCTTTAAAACGGACCCTCAACAAGCTTTGCTTACAACTTCTGGGTTGACTGTGTCGACTCGCATCACCTTTTTAAAGATGTAATTGTGACTTTATCTGTTCTTACCTCGAATGACTTATAGAAAGTATTTTAAAACAAAGAATAAAGAGTTACAAAACATAAGCATATTATGATAGCGAAACAGAAAACAGAAGAATACAAATCTGGGCAAATTCCTGGTGTTTTCTAAGATTTTGTTTAGAACGGCTAGAGTGAGTCAGATCAGAAATATATCAAACCGTGGTTGAGGCATTCGCCGAATATCAAGAGGAGATAATTTGAGATGATATGGATACGCCGGAAATCAATTCATACCAGTTTAAGAGAAATCCCACGGATTCCTGCAACACTCAAGTCCTAATGGTTGTAAATTTGTATGGTGCCAATAGTTCATGTCTCAAGACAGAAAGGCAATCGGATCAGTCCAAATTTGATTGAAGCAGACGACTGTTGTCTGACAGTATTTATCCTCAGTCAATATTTACTGATTTGATTGGTTAAGATTGAGATCCGGTAAAGTCCGAGGATGTAGATCCTCTGTAAGCCTCAGAATCACACTACCGCTGATATATGAAAACAAAAAACGCAAATGACAGTTATGAACAACATGACGAGTTTAATCGCACGCCAGGATATTTGAGTGGAACGGGTAACTGTAAGTTCTAAGTATCTTCTTTAATTAAAAAAATGTTCAGCGGAAATAAATTCTATAGATAACTAGGTTTGTTTGTTTGATTGGTGTTAAACGTCGTACTCAAGGGTGTTTCACTTATATGACGACGGACACAAATACAGAACATCACAAACAAATCTGCTTCCTATTCCCCTTTATCTCTGCTAACACTAGGGCAACAGAAAGCAACCTCTTTTCTCGCCTCTTGCGATCGACCGAGGAAGCCTAGAGAGTATTCTGCAGGGCCATGGACCACCCGCTCCCTCACAGGGTTAGAAAACTAGGCATAATTTATAGTATGCAATTGAGTTGAACAAAACAATGGGTCTGATGAGACATAGAAGACATAGGGGGCCTGTATGTATATTGACGTTGCTTAATAAACATGACATGTTGTTTAATATTTAAAACCACTGTATCCTAAATTCAAACAAAAGAATTCCACAGGTATTATGATAGGGAAACAGTAGACAGAAGTATAAGACTGTGCTGGTTTTAATGCTAACAATGATCACTCTAAGTTCTCCACCGTATTTAAGTCAAAGAGATCAATAAATATACTCTTAAACATAGTGATTCTTTGATGGTTCTTTAGCAAATAGGATAGCTTTATATGGAACCTTTACGAAAAAAAAAACGTTATTTGAATAAGAAGAAAGGGAGAAATACTTGAAACTTGTTGTGACGGTTTCATAAGCAACCATAAAAGGTTTCACATGAGACACTACCGAAGTGCTTTAAAGAGTTCCACTAGAGTCATATTTTTCTAAACATATAGACATCCGCCGTCATATAACTGAAGTTAGTTAGTTAGTTAATTGATTTCTGACGGCTCCATTCGATTGAATAATGTGCGCAATGGATAGGTACGTTGTAATTACTATGCCCAGTACTAAAAAAATACTCAAAATTCAATACTCGAATACGTTGTCTTGAACAACATTGACAGTACTCCTTAATAAAAAGGGTTTAAAAGAAACAAAATTAACCCTATTACACAAAAAATAAAAAAAATAATAAAACAAAAAAATAACATACGAGACATAATAGGAAAAAAAAAATAAATCAATGGACAGTCCAGTTGACCCAACATAAAGTTAAGACATTTTTTTTTCCAGCAACATCAGTTGAATCGGTGGCATCTTAATAAAAAAATTGCCACAGTCTGAAACACCTTGTTTCTGTTTGTTTCTGGATTAAGAAGTCTACAATGACACATTGAATATACTTTTCTTAGATCACTATACAATAAACCTCTGGCATTGTTAAACCTCTGACAGTGAAAAATAACATGAGAGACACTGTCATCAACATGACATACATCGCACAAACCTGTTGGATGTAATTTGAATCTGTAAAGGTATAGAATTCACAGGAAAGTGGCCAGACTGGAGCCGAAAAAATAAAGTTTCACAACGGCGAGACCCTAACCATGTATATATATGACTATATGTATATATTTGTGGAAAGCGTGAATACTCTGGATTACATATATGTGAATGAGGTGATAATCAAATTATTATTTCTCAAAATATTGCAAAATGAGTAAATGTCAACCGAAAAATATAGACTGCATTTTTCATGGTTTATTTCTCGAAGTGCAATAACGATAAGATTTAATAAATTAGTTGACCGAGTAAAATACTCCTTGAACTAGTCGTTGCCTTAGGTTTTAGAAATGTTCATAAGAACGATCCCAATAGATTTTTTTTTGTCTATCTCACCTTCGAAAGTTTTATAAAATTTGAAATACAAGTTTCAGTAAACATTACAAAAAAGGATGAACTTCTAAATAATGAGGCATCGTTTACTAGATCGCATTGTGTTCTTTACAGTGGTACAAATTTTCTAACATACATAGTTTTCTAGAAATACGCCATGGAAAATGTAGAGTCTGCTTAAAACTGAAGTTCCAAACTAAATTCTAGGCTCCAATTTAACTGTTTGTAATTAAAATTTCGAATTTTCACCAACATATAGTTTGAATACCTAACTTGTAATCTAAGGGATAAAAAGTAAATTTGCTTCATTTGGAACCCAAGGGTTCCGGCATGACTTTAAATCAAGGGTTCCGGCATAATTTTTTATATATTGAAAGATTGACTGGAGAAATGTGATTTTATAACAAAGCTTGGTGAAACTGTGAGCAGTTCGCTGGAGTCTGAGGGAGAGACACATGTTACAATAACGCATATAGTTTGCAACAGAAAGCAACCTCTTTTCTCGGCTCTTACGATCGACCGAGGAAGCCGAGCGAGTATTCTGCAGGGCCATGGCCCACCCGCTCCCTCACGGGGCCTAATAGTTTAGAAAAGCTATTTACTGTTAGATTGCCACATGCACATTATTTACAATATTACACAGGTGGCAGTTTATTCCGCGAGCATATCTGGCTTCACTCGGTGATCAAGGTCAAGGCCGCCTTCCCTTGTTGATCAAGGTCAAGGCTGTCAAGGTTTGAGTAAAACCAATTTCTGATAAAGCAGAAATGTTAAAACTACCTCAAAAATGGACATAATCATTTCTTCCCCAGAGTTCACGAAAGCGTGGCGGTCCGTGCCGCGGGGCCGTTGATCGCCGTTAGCATTGATACGAGTAATTGTGTTATGAAATACGGTACATGCATTGGCATTTTCATTTAGTCTATATATATTATTAGTCAGGCAGGATTTGCTGCGTCGCAGGCGAAAGAACATCGATATATTTAGCAACAGAATGAGTTTCTCAAAAACTACTAAATGTCGATGATTAAATATTAAACAAGGGTTTAACCCCGTACTTACGGTTAAATTACTTATAGGACGGTGTGCAGGCCAACGGGTGGATGAAAGTGATTCCCATCGACACCATTAGCAACAAACAACATGACCATCAGTAGACGTAATGCAAAGACATCAGAAACAGATCAGATCTCGGTACATATTAGCTCCGAGAGCACCAGGGCAACAGTAAACTCTCTCCCAACCACCCGCCTTCTTGAGACAAAGTTGTCTAATCCGATATTAAACTTAATGCACATGTCACTGTGTCTGTATAACTAACTTGGCCGCTTGAAAAATTAAAAGAATAGCACTTAAGTAGTATATGATGAGAATTTATAACGTTTACTGCATCACACGAAAAATCCCTAAAACCTGTTCAGATACACGTTTCTCATCACAGGTAAACGGTGAACACTTAAAACAAGCGAATATCTGGGCTAACCGTTGGCCCGTTTAGAGTTTCTTCTTTATTTCTCTACCGGGATCCCCTGGTTATCAACACTGATATTATAAGCGATTAATGTTGTCTAGCCGCCCCTCGTAGAGACATAACTTGCTCCTAACCCATCTTCTAAGTTGAAATGAAATATACGTTAATTGTTTAGGAGTTATGGCTCAATACTCCTTAACAAAACATATTAGGTCGATGTTGATTGGTATTTAACTAAATATATAAAACGCAAACTAATTTTAAAACGAAAGTATGTAAAACTATAACCTCATCAAACAACAGATACATACAGTCAAAGCTTAAAACTTAAAAAAAAAAAACTTAAAAAAAAATAAAAATTGTAAAACGAAAGTGTGTAAAACCATAACATCATTAAACAAATACATTACGTCAAAGTTTAAAACTTAAAAAAAATAAAATAATACTGTAAAACGAAAGTATTGTTAAATTATAACCTCATCAAACAACAAATAAATAAAGTCAAGGTTTAAACTTAAAAAAAAAATAAATAAATAAATAAATAAATAAATGAGCTTACCTGTAAGTGTTAAGAGACAGGGTATGTTAATAAAAAGTCCTGACGTTAATCAGCCTTTATCAACGAGAGTAACAATTGACGGTGATTCATAACACACGGCTACATACGTACTGAACAGTAACCACGTTGTTAGACGGTCGCACTTCACTCAGTGCCCGGACTGCTTCGTTAAGGGCAGCCGGGGATCGAGAAGGTCCGTGAGCTGTTCGGACCGTGACTTGCGGTTTCAGAATGTCAGGCCTACATTGAGGATTATCCGTGTCAGCTCCAAAAAATGCTTTACGTTCCCCGCTCACCAAATGTAACGGAAATGTCCTAATAAAAGTGTACTGTTTTTCCTATTCGAAATAAAATCATCCGATAAAGCTACGGTTCTTCGAGAAGTGAGATAAAGCGAATAACTCGAGCAGGTCTAAAGCAGGAAATGATGCCTTTCAAAGACTAACATTTATTTGGAAGACTATTTAAATCGCAAGTCAACCTGACGTCGGCAATTTTTGTTGTTGTAACAAAGCTATTAATAAACTGAATTGGCGTTTGTTATTTCTGTTAACAATAATTTTAACACCGCTAATATGAAAGGAATTCTTGTTTGTTTTTGTGATTGAGGTTTAACGCCGTACTTAATGTTATTTCACCTACATGTCGGCGTGCCAGCCTATTGGGTGAAAGGAACCACCCTTGACGCCACTGACAACAATACAAGACAAAACAGGATAAATACAATACAGCCAAAGGATGTAATACAAAGACATCAAAAACTGATTGGCTCCACATCCCCTTTAGCTCTGAGACTGCAGAGTTTGTTTGTTTGTTTGATAGGGGGGTTAACGTTGTACTCAAGGGTATTTCACTTATATGATGACGGATTGTCCACTTCACACTGTACACAGCCTTATTACGG